>VOPJ01004974.1:0-45405 GCA_014673585.1 Semibalanus balanoides | reverse complement strand
CTTGTTACATGTTTAGTTTCCGAGTGTTTGACGTTCAGTAGCAAATGCAAAGGTGTTTCCAGGTGACAGGTGTTTCTTCTGCTAAGAATGTGACCTCGACTGACCTTTTCTGAGGTCAACCGAGGTCAGTGACCTCCGATGACTTGTTGGGCTTCTGGCTGCTTTTAGCACAGTTTTTGACGCTGATTTCAAATATTGAAGCCATTTGACATAGTTTTATGCTTCACTGGAGTCATGCGCTTACTAAGATCAACCGAGGTCACTGACCTCAGATGACCTGACATAACCTTTTTTAATTTTGCAGTTTTTATGTCATTTTGTGACGCTAATTTCAAATTTGGCATGTATTGAGCATATTAAGATGTTCCTTTACCATTTTGGCTCGATCAGTATTCAATTTTCACACATTTACGATTTGTGACATTTTGGTCTTTGACATAGATTCAGAGGGTCACTATTGATCTTACGGACATAAGCACATCATTGATCGAAGCTTCCTCTCGTCACAAGCAAGCACGCTGTTTTTAATCGAAAGTACTAGCTCAGTTAGGGGCGAAACCGCCAGGGGTGTATCAACCCCTACCCGTAATCGCAGCTGAATTTGAGCTCCCTAAGCACCCGTGTTCGAGTTTTGGGTATAACACGAACATGAAATAGGGACACCATCCAGCAGGACTCGGTATTATGACCGTGTAGAAACACGCTACTTATAAGTGTACGACTGGGTGTGCGACGAGATTAGGGGCGGGGCGGCGAGAGCAGGGGGGCGGCGGAGCCCCCCCTCCCCTTTCTTCGGCCCGCGCGCGCGCCGAAAAGGGCCGACGAGACCGCACGAAGCGCGGTATCATGGGTCTAAGTCCACGCGAAGCGTGATCTTTGAAGAGTTAAGAGCACTTCAGAGGTTCTTAAGGGCCTCCAGGGCCCTCTCTGAAAGACCAAAGGGCCTTTGGACGTTCACAAGAGCCCTATGCATGTCAAAGAGGGCACCTGGAAAGCCAAAAGGGCCCCGAAACATGGCGTCGAATGAGCCCCTAGCAAACAACATGAAGGGCCCCCTGGAGAAAGTTTCGGCCCCTGGCCCAAAGCCAAAGGGCCCCTGAGCGGTTCAAAGGGCCCCCTGAACACGTGGAATGGGCCCCTAGCCAGCACAGGGGGCCCCTGGCAAGGTTGCAGGGGCACCTGGGCAGGTCGGAGGGGCCCCTGGGGAAATAAAAAGGGCGCCTGAGCGGGTCAGAGGGCCCCCTGAACACGTCGAATGGGCCCCTAGCCAGCACAGAGGGCCCCTGGGAAGGTCGGAGGAAGACCTGACGCAGTCGTATGGCGCCTGGGCAGGTCGGAGGGGCTTATGGGAGTGAAAGGGCCCCTGAGCGGGTCAGAGGGCCCCTGAACATTAACCTGGTCTATGGTGGAGTTGCGCTGTCACTTAACTGGTACATAGTGGAGTTGCGCTGTCACTTACATGGTCCATGGTGGAGTTGCGCTGTCACTTACCTGGTCCATGGTGGAGTTTCGCTGTCACTTATCTTGTCCATGGTTGAGTTGCGCTGTCACTTACCTGGTCCATGGTGGAGTTGGGCTATCACTTACCTGGTCCATGGTGGAGTTGCGCTGTCAGCTCCTACCTGGTCCATGTGGAGTTGCGCTGTCCACTTACCTCGGTCATGTTGGAAGTTGGGCGTCCTTAACAATGGTCCATGGGTGTTTCACTGATTGCGACTGTACAATTACCTGGTCATGGTGGAGTTGGGCTGTCCATCATCTTCAAGAAACTTTGGCGTGCCCAATGGTGGAAGTTGGGACTATCCACCTTACTGGTCATGGTGTAGTTGGTCGCTGTCATTCTGTCCATGGATGGACGTTTGGCTGCGTCACTTAACCTGGTCATGGTGGAGTTGGTCGCGTAGTTAGTATACCGACTAGGTTCCATTGGTGACGTTGACGCTCTGTAAGACTATCCTGGTCTCTGGTGGGCATTGCGCTGTACTTTAACCTGGTCATGGTGGAGTTGGGCAGTCAACTTTACTGGTCAATGGGAGTCGGGCTACATCACTACCTGGTCTGGTGGAGATGCCTGTCACTACTGGTCCATGGTGCTCACGTTGGCGCACTGTCTGCTACCTGGTTCCATGGCTGAAGTTGGCTGTCACTTAACTGGTCCATGGTGGACAGTTGCGCTGTCACTTACCTGGTCCTGGTGTAGTTGCGCTGTCACTTACCTGGTCCATGGATGGAGTTGGGCTGTCACTTACCTGGTCCTTGGTGGAGTTGGGCTGTCACTTACCTTGTCCATGGTGGGAGGTTGCGCTATCACTTACCTGGTCCTGGTGGAGGTTGCGCTATCACTTACTGGTCCATGGTGGAGTTGGGCTGTCCAGTCCTGTCGGGTCCGCGGTGGGTTGACAGGGCCGCCTGGCTCGCTCCACTCCCGAGGCAGGCCGGGTCGCGTCTGGCTGCTGCCGAGCGGCCTGACGACCGCTCCGCCGCCGCTGGGCATGCTAAATGGAGATGAGTCAGCGCGGGGGTTCCCGGGCGGCCGGGGCGGCGAGTTGCCACTGACGCCAACATCTCAGGCAGTTCACTGAAGCGGAGGGGGTTCCCCGTGTGTTCCGGTTGGCTGTGGTGCTGTCCCTCCCCTCCCGAAGCTGTTTATGTCCCCGTGGCTGGTGGAGCATTTCATAAAAATTCCATAAAAATTTCAGGCAAAATGCCATATTGACTGTGTTTTGTGAAGTAAATATGAAAAATTGCAATTTTACGCCAGGAAATCTTGTATTATGCATTGAATATGTCTTTTGTGCATCGTTTAAGGTGAAAAATGACTATTTTAACTACTAGAAACCTTCAAATCTGACACAAGTTGGCAGGGCCAAACTCAAAGTTGGTGGGGCAGTTGCCCCACCATTTGAATAGGAAACTCCACCCGTGCCCACTGGCGGATCCAGAAAGTGTGATTTTGACAGTTTGGGGGGCCAAATCCCAAAAATTATCGCATAATTCTGAAAACATCATGGATTTTCGCTTGCTTATGTATCAAAAAATGATTTAAAACTTTTTCTAGTAAAAGTTGACATTAGTTTTGACGACAACTCAGGAAATGTGTCCAATTTGCGACACCAGATTTTGAGGTGGTTCTGGAGAGGGGGGCATGCCTCCTTTGGCCCCCCCCTGGATCCGCCCTTGCCCGTGCCGTGGCTAGTGCGGAGGGGCACAGCCGGACCAAGGTAACTTTCAGCCGGACGGTCCCCGCTGGCTACGTCTCCGGCATCGGCACCGACACGGACGCACTCCCTCTCACGGTTTGTTTATCACAGTGGCAGTCTCAAGGTCATAGGATTAGGCAGTCTCCTCCAGAGTATATATATCAATGTCTCCTCTACTGCCACCTCGCAGTAGAGTATGACTAGGCATGTTGCAGTGAGGGATAGCAAATCCATGTCTCAATCCATCCAGGTTGAGTAAACATCTCTCAGCCAAAATGAAAATTGGTCATGAACATTACCATATCAAAATGTACATTATGAAAGAAGTGTTAACCCGTCTTAACGCACCCCCCCCCCCCTTCGAACTCTGCTTCTGCGGGCGGAGGATAAATATAAGTCCTGTTTGAAAGACCGTGAAATTTCATGCTATAACTTTTCAGTCATCTTCCGAATTGTATTTGGATAATGATAACAAAGAGCAGATTTGCATTTTTTGACTCTGCCTCCCTAAATATGTAAGTTCCCTAAATATTTTGTGATTCGTGAACTATGAGAGCTAGGCACAGAACAAAAATAGCAATCGAAATATCTTTCAAAATGCTATCAGCAAGCTGTCCAGTTTCACCATACATCAGGTCAACATATTATTCTCCAGACTATAGAGGAAATATAAGGTAAGGCTGGCTGTGTCTTATCAAAAGGTTCGTCATGAATAACCCCTTTACCCGTCATAAGTAACTCCTTTATCTAATGATGAAGGTACATAATTTTCACGTCATCGTGTTTGTATCGTCAAGGGGCTTTGAAATAAATATTGTATGACCGAGTTAGGTCAAACTGAAAATTCCACCTTATGTCAAGGTCATTCAAGGTTATTTGTTGGGTCGCGTGGTTAGGCATGCTGCATTGCTGCACACGGTTGGACGCGTCCGGACAAGACCAACACAATAGTATCGGTCTCACTCTATCTCTTATCTATCAAGAGTTATTGAAAAATGTGACCTCACATGAACTCAGCTGACCTTGTAGAGGTCAATGAGCAAAAACTGTAAGTACGTGGGTCATCAAAAATGAACTTTGATAGCTTGTACAGGGTCCGGCATACGTTTTTGCCTCTGCCTGCTCCAGTGTTTATATCGTACCTACGTGATTATTGCATCAAATATCTGCGTCTTGGGCTCGCATCTGCTTCCTAGATCTTTGCCCGTGGAGGAATGTGGTCCAATCCGACCTAAAAGTCGGGGCTGGTCGAGGCGTGGTTTAGGCAATCGCAAACCAGTTTAAGGAGCATGGCTGGTGCTTTAGGCTGGTATACACAGGTTCGTGTCCGTCCTGTCCAAGCCCAGTGATGTTGGGGTTTTGTCGTTCTGTGAATGATAAGGTGATATTGCACCACAGCCTCGATAAAACGTAATCGCTATCGACACAAATACACAGCTCAGACAGTTGAAGAGGGCTCTCAACCAAGGGCGGATCCAGCCGGCCGTTTTTTTTTTGGGGGGGGGCAAACCGTTTTAAGTGGACTTACCTACCCCCAATTTCGTATTTTCTTCCCAGATTTGGTCCACTTTTATTTTGCAACCACACGATTCTTATATTTTTTTTTTTTAGTTTTTTTTTTACTCTTTGGATATCATAAAAGGAAATAGGTATTGTTATTTAGCGCGGCGAAGCGGCGCGAAATTTTGACGGTTTTTTGCCTGATCAAACCCAGAAACATAGGCGGTTTGCATTTGAAAGAATAAAAAGCTAAAGCGTGCTATTTGCATTTTCAATTCCACCTGTTCAATTTACCATGTGAACCAAAAACGATACGATGGCTTCGTAATGACGATGGCGACCGATGTGGAACGGCCGCGAAGCGGCGTAAAGTTTTAATTTAGGTCTTGGAAAACTAAAATTTTACAATTGGAACCAGACCAGATAACCCCTATGCCTGGTTGCACATCATCGGTATGATCCAAAATTATTGAAATTAGTGTAGTTTTTTAAAATAAATTCCTCTGAATAGTAATCACGATGACCGTTGCAGTAAGTGCTTAATAACTTAGGTATAAGGGGTAATAATAACCTTATACATATGCACCGAACTGCAAACATACAATTGGTATCACCAGCAAGTGCAAATGTTTTGAAAACAGCGGAGTGGCAGAACGGCTTTTCCACATATATGGTCCCTGCAGATCTGGAGGAGCCTGGACGAGAATGGCTTGGGAGATGGTCCCTGGCCTGGTTCCACTTATTAGCATTTTTGGTCCAGCAACTTGGGATACCGCAGAAGCAGCTTCCTGGTGCTCGATGTCCGCGTCCTCCTGCGTTCGCGTCACTTTTTTCGGAATCGGCAAGACTAGCTTAATCATTTAGCCCACTTGAAAGTTCATATTTTATGAGGGCAGTGGGACCTGGGGCTAGCAAATAGGTACCGCCAAGACTGACAGACACTTTTTGTTTGTTTATTGGGGTTTTTGGGCACTGCCAGACGCTCAATTAATTCATTTTACCATTTTACCAAATTCGATCATTAAACAATTGCGTATTTTGTGTCATGCCGCGAAGCGGCGCGAAATTTTCACATTTTCACTGTGGATGGCTGTATTTTGACTGTTGCAAAAGCCATTTTTATAGCTGTACGTCCGCCGTTTTGGGGGGGCAAACATAGTCTCAGGACCTTTTGGGGGGCAGGCCTCTTTGGCCCCCCATGGATCCGCCTTGCTCTCAACAGCAAGGTCTCCTCAACTTCGAGGATAAAGATAGAGGAATGGCTGGCGCTATGCAAGAAATTGTCTCACACAGGGCTGCGGAGTCGATCAGACCATGGGTGGAACCAGGGGCGTGGCAAGTATTTTCAAGTTGGGGGGTGATTTTTTGGGCGGACCTGAGGTAGCAAAAATGATAGCTAAAAGAAGCGATATATCGCTGTGATCGCCACCTGTTACATCGCCAACAGGATTTATCACCATATAATATATCGCCACCCGTTCACCCGATAGGCATACCGCCTTATATCCCCGATATATCGCCACCCGTTCTGGATGCGACAATGCCGGCGACCGCCTTGATCCGGAATTTCGTTGGTGACCATTTTGCCGTTTTTCGACCCCTGGCCTATACTCACTCTCTGCTGAACGTCANGGTTAAGATGGAAAGGTGCAAAACCAGCTTTAAATTCATTGCAGTTTCATTTTATTGGATTTGAATTTTTGCTTGAAACTGCACCTTTGCTCTACCAAACATAGGCAAATTTCCGTTAACAATGATGTTGATTTGATTCAGAGTTAAAAGATCATGGTAAAAGACGGGGAATGGCCGACACCTAGCTCCAAAGTTGGGGAGGGGGGGCGTCGCCCATAGGCGGATCCAAAACGGGTGGTTTTGTCAGTTGGGGAGGGGGAGATCCCAAAAATTCTCGTGCAATTATGATAACGCATCGGATTTCCCTTGCTTATGTATCAGTAGCTAATTTAAAACAAACTTTCCTTTGTAAAAGTTGCTTAGTTTTCCAATTATCTCAGGAAATATGTCAAATTTGCGGATCCGCCCATGGTGTCGCTCCCACAGGTCAAAAGTTGTGGGGTCGAGTTGCCGCTACTGCCCCCACGGTTCCCGCGTCCCTGCCAGCGTCTGCCAGCATGTCCAGCAGCAGCTCCACCTGGCGGAGAGGGCGGGCGGCCAGCATGTCCAGCAGCAGCTCCACCTGGCGGAGAGGGCGGGCGGCCGCATGTTCCAAGCAGCAGCTCCAACCTGGCGGAAAGGGCGGGGCGGCCAGCAATGTCCAGCAGCAGCTCCACCTGGCGGAGAGAGCGGGCGTCACCGCCAGGCGGCGCTGGCGGCGGGGCATCACCACCAGGCGGCGCTGGTGGTGGCCCATCACACCACGCAGTCCCTTTTCAAGGTGACATGGGACCAGGGAAAGGAGATACTGGTAGGCAGGGGTCCCACAGCAGCACAGCAGGCCACCGTTTAGTACAATAAGTAGTTTGCATTGCATTTTCTTGCACCTGCAATTCCAAAGGTATGATCTATGTTATATGTAACACGGAATGTTAAGGGATGCGTAGGTACAATTCATGCGGTGAAATAGAGCATTCGCTTTAACCCGCGCACTGCAGGGGGTTCGCACCGAACACGAACTGCAGGGGGGGGTTACTACGCAACGTAGCGACAAGCAGAAAACGGCATTAGATAGCTCTAGACAAGCTCTATCGAAAGTATTTCTGTCTTTCTTTGGATAGGTCTAAATTGAGGTCACCAGTGGTCCACCAAAGGTCATACTTTCCGGTTTTAGGGACTATTTTCCTGAACCCGCCGATTATCTCGGAAACTACGAGGTAGCTAGGAAGCAAACGATTAAAGAAGCAATAGATGGCTTATGAAATGAAAATCGCAACTCTATTGACCTCAAAAGTTGGAGCTCAGATTCCAAATACGGAGGCTCAGAAGTCATGAAAGGTCAAAAGGCTATTTTTAAGCAAAACAGTTTTCGTAAATAGGCATTTCACCTAACAAAGATAGGGAAATAATTTTGACGCCATCGTGTTTGTCTCATTGAGCGCTTTGCAAAAATATAGAAGGTGACCTGTTGCAAATTTGATTCTCAAGGTCAAGGTCATTTGGTGACCCAGGTGGTCCTGTTGCATATGGGGCAACGCGCTAGACGAGACGACACAGTGGTGTCACCGTGCTTGTCTTACCTTTTCTATCAGAGAATATTAGCAAATCATTGCTGATGACCTCAAGATGACCTCAGATGACTTGTACAATCACGTGAGCACAATCGCGTCTTGTCATACAGGAAGAGGCTAAAATAACATGATTCTGAAAGAATTAGCCTGATCCAACGCATATTTTTGAAAAAGGAAGCATTGGTTTTTTTTCCCATTCAATTATAATGGGAAGGTCAGGAAATTGACCTGACCTTGGTCACGTGAAAAATCTGAGATATTAATCAAATTGTAGGTACTGATAATCTTATGAAATCTGCAAAGTTCAAACATTCCTGAAAAAGTCTGTGGCTTTGGCACGCACACAAATATTTTTGAAGGTAAGGAAGGTCACTTGACATAAACTTGTGACCTGACCTGAATGACCTCAAGTAAGAACTTTTCCAAAAGTGTGGTATTCCAGCCCATACAGGTGTACAAAATTTGGCGGCGCTGCGCTCGCCGTTTTTCCGCTAACTCCTGAAAAACCTGAAGGGGGGGTGGAAATAAACCCCCATGCAGTGCGCGGGTTAAGTGTACCCACTTGCGGCCTGCCGTAAGTAAAAACTGGGTGGGCAAATGACCACCCAGTGCTCCCAAATGCCCACCCAGTGCACAGTGGGCGGAAAAGAAGATTTAGCCTCGCGACACCTATAAACCCTAATAACTTTTTTATCTTACAACATGCATCAACCAGTAAAACATCATTAGAAAGGCAACTGATCAAGGAATACATTACGTGTAACAGCGAACATGTTGCAGGGGCTTTGTTACGCCGGGACTGCTCGCAATATAGAACATCATGGTACAATTTTGGTTTTCGATATCATATGATTCAAATGTGTGCGAAGAATTAATGTAATATTTACAGTTTTGTGTTGCTCATGAATCGTATTTGAGCAAATTATGTGACGATTTAATATGAATTTGCAACACTGTAAGCAGAACTGCAACACTGTATAGGTAATTTTATTTGCGTGCAATCATGATGCTTTCGAGGTATCCAGAAAACGTTTTAGGCAGTGTTCGAGAACCACTCGGTCGATTTCGATGGGCTTAACACCATTCGATTTGTCATGAAAAGATCGATTTTTTTACACCAAAAACATATTTTGTCTCAAAATGGGGTCAGAGGACATCTTTTTTCTAAATTTATTGGCGGCCAAATATGGTTCGACTGGTTTGTAAAGCAACACACGTATATTTAAGCTTGAAATGTACTAATCTTCAAAATATCAAAAGACAGGTATCAAATACAGAAATCATAGGCGTATTCAGGCGGGAATGTAAAAATGAGGGGGGATTTTCGATAACAATATATTGCCGTTCGGATTTGTTTGAGACGATAAGAAACGTCACATGTGAACATTGTTTGGCTGTAATTTGTCTTAAGGTAACATATTGCGCACAGGCGAATCCAGGTACCAGGTTAACAACGAGGGGTACCATGCACGTAACGTTCTATTATCATCTTGCTAATTTTATGTATGTGTTGTTATCCGCATTATGTGTTGTAATTTGCTAAAGGTAACATATTGCGCATTGGCGAATCCAGGTACTAGGTAAACAACGCGGGGTACCATGCGCGTAACGTTTTTTTATGATCTTGCTAATTTAAAAGGTGGACCTAGTTTTAGGGATGGTGTTGGTATCCGGTCTCCCATTTTGTGTACCTGAGTGTGCCTCATATGTACAATTCCTGTATTTATGATGCATACTTCAGTGAAAATTATTATGATGCATTTATTTCACCGCAATTTACGAAGGAAGTACAAACTTCGAAGGAACAACCGCATTCGTACCATCCTACTAAGAACAGGAACCTGACACCGCCTCTGCAAAGTCAATTATCTTTAAATTTTGACACAACACGTGGAACGTTATGATGGGAAAATTCAGCAAAATTGAAGACGCTATAGACCCAGTAGTTTAGGAGCAGCAGAAGAGATACAAAAATGGGAGGCAGAATCTTCCCCCGCACGGAATAGAGATAAAAGATCATTAATTTGCACACAAATTGTAAACATTTATAATAATAAATTCATTTCTGCTTTGCACACTAGCAGATTCAAAGAGGGGGGGGGGGGGCAGCAGGGGCTTTAGTCCCACCAATTGCCTGAAATCGCCAAAATTTGCCATATTTTCCACTGTTGATGGAAATATAATAAACTTTTACTGAGGCATATTTGTTTTAAACCGTTCAGTAAGGTACAAGGAAGACAAATCCGATGAGTTTTTCGAATTTGATCAAACTTTTTGAGTTTAGCCCCCATGCCTACGTTATGGATCCGCCAGTAGCTTAGAGGGTTAGGCATTTTTCTATGCGACACAACACACCTTGACTGATTCACCACGTCCGTCCACCACCACGTCCCTCGATCGAGTCGAGATATAATGCAGATAGAGAAGTGCAACTTGCACTAATGTGTTTGTCTCGTCGAGACACGTCTCCTAATAAGAAACATGACCTACTTGGGTCACTGCTTGACCTTGACTTGAGGTATGTTTTAAGTTGACCTAACATGATAACAAATACAATATTTCAAAGCGCCTTGACGAGACAAACACGGTGGCGTAAGCAGGTTTGCGTTATTTTTGTTAGGTAAAAAGTTATTAGCAAAATATGTTTTTGCCAAAAAACAGCATTTTGGACCTTTATGACCTCTAGAGCCTAAGCTATTGACCTAAGGTCAAATTTGAGGACAATTTATAAGTTGCAAGTTTCAGGGCTATCGATTTTTTTTTTGTTTGTTTCTACCTAGCATAGTTATCAAGATACATGTTTTTTTAGCGATTTCCTAAAACTGGAAAAATTGCTCTTTGGTGACCTCTGGTGATCTGAATTTTGACGTAAGCGAAAACAAAATCTGAAATAGTTTAGAAATTGTTTTTGATGAAGGTTCTAGCAGTGCTTTTTTGTCTACATGCCATAGGAGCCGAGTTAGAAGGGGTGTTCAAATCCCCCCCCAGTAGGGTGCAAGAAATGCAGAGGCCCAGTGGGGCGCGGGTTAAGCAGGACTGGAGGTCAATCGTTACACACACTACACATGCGAGTTATTTGTTTAATCAGCAAAGACTTGCGGTTCATTAGGCTCTAAGCTCGGTTACATTAATCAATACAAAACGACACTGCGAAGCAAATACCCTGGCAACCATTGTGTTCAAGTCATCCCTATGGTAACCACCACGGCAGGTATATAAGATGCCTCCCTTGCCAGGTTTTGCAGCAGTGCAGTAGGGTCTGAGCAGTGACCAGGCCAGACAGTCCTGATCGACATGCTGTTCGCCTGGGTGAGGATGATAGTAGGCGCTGTGCTGACGGCCAACTTCGCTGTGCCGCTGGTCACCGTGGTGAGTAACCGGAACCTGTGGGAGGAGCCAATGGCCGTCCTCGCCGGCAACACGTCCCTCACCTGCACACTCTTGGGCATCGGCATGACGCTTATTGGAATCTACGACGTGGCCCAATTGCAGAGTGTTTCCCTGTGCCGACTCTTACAGTACAGTGGCTTCGGCCTTTGCATCGCCTTCAAAGTGGCGCAGGTTGGTGCAGCTGTCGATCAGTTCGTGGCGGTGGTTTACCCGCTACATCACTACAACATTATGATGAGCGCCCTTCCCTGGCTCTTCACCGCCACCTGGCTCACATGGGCTGCGCAGCTCCTCTTCGGCTTATTCGCCCACACGTTCGACATAGAGACACACGCAGACAACATCGGCCGCCAGGGTAACAACGCCACCCTCAACTTCACCGGCTGCCGCTGGGAGACTGGCCTGGCTGACGTGTACACCATCATCGTGGAGCTGGAGATGGTGTTGTTTTCGCTGGTCACGGCCGGCCTGCTTGTCTACACGGGCGCGGTCGGCTACCGGTACAAGACGCGGCTGCTGCGCGACGAACAGCGCCGGCGGAAGAACGGCATCAGCGGCGGCGGCGACAACCAGACCTTCTTCAAAAACTACCGCGCCTTCAAGAACATCATCACCGTGCTGTCGATGACCGTGTCGCTGGACATCGTGTCGCCGATCCTGCGCATCTCCAGTCGGTCGTACCCGAGGCCGAATCTGAACGGCCTCCTGTTCCTGGTGCGCGTGTTCTGCTTCATCTTCGAGGCCTGGGCGTACGGCCTGCTGAACAACAAGCTGCGCGCCGCCTACAAGAGGATGCTGTGCGGCAAGCCCAGCAGAGTGGTCGTCTTTGAGGCGAAGCAGATCCCACAGAAAAAGCAGAGACCTTCTGGGAAGCCGGCGCTGCCCAGAGCTCCAGATCTGCTCTCTGTCGAAGGCTGATGGCTGAGGGACCCACTGCCAGCGGCCGTCACATACAAAGCTTCATGGCAATGTATGATGTCGTGCATACCGATGTTAGCCTGGATACGGAAGCTATTGCACGCAATAATGGCGTATTTTAGGCATATTTACGCAAGTTGTTTGTAACGTAAGCAACCGTTGTGAAAGTGGCAGAACGCTGAGAGTTTCTGTCTGATTTTTTAAAGTTTTAAGTTGTAGATAAGCTTATCGCTGAAATACTGGCATCGTAAGCAAAATATTCAGATATTATATGTGGCCGAGTGTGCTTTGATATTTCTAGAAATACGGGGGAAGAGTTCACTTGTAACAACAGTAGAGCTATTGAGATGATTAACGCAAATGCTAAAACCGAGTATTATCTAGGTGTGTATCTTAATTTGTTGGTGTTGAAGTTATATATTGCTGTGATTCTGGATCCTCCATTTAATGGTAGATGGTTTGTGTGTGTGTGTGTGTGTGTGTGTGTGTGTGTGTGTGTGTGTGTGTGTGTGTGTGTGTGTGTGTGTGTAGGTGTGTGTGTGTGTTTGTGTGTGTGTGTGTGCCAATAAATACAATGATGGTGAAAACCTCTCGTGTCTTCAGTTCCATAATTGGTTAAGTTTCTACCCAACCAAGACATACCAAGAAACCCTAGACAGTAGAGTAAACACCTCCCAAATGATACGAAGTCTAGCTGCCTGATCTGATCACACACAACTCGAACCTCGTTATCATATCTCGATATGTCTGTCAAGCTCGCGACGATACCTGCGACAATTGCGACATCTACAACGACAGGATTTGAGAAAACCAAAAGGCCAAGAAGACTGGAAGTATGGAATCGATAGCAAATTTGACGGGTTACATTTTTTTGTTCGGTATTTACTGGGGTCTGATCTGAACACCATTTACTGGGGAGGGGGCGTTAAACGCCCCTGGTTATCTTCCGAACCAACGATCACAGCGGGACGCGCAAGGCGGCATTAGAAAACGCTTAAATGAGACAAATATAAAGCACGCTCGAAAGATTCTAATTGAGATCGCATGTCAAATCACGGTCAGGTCAAAGGTGAAAACTGAGGTATTTTAGTTTATGAACCATACTTTCCATCCAAAGCCTTTGATTGCAACCATGCTCACCCAAAGTGCTCTGAAATGTATGATACACACCCCGCATAATCGAAAGTGAGATTGTTGGCTTAGATCAAAGGTCAAGGTCAGGTCACAAAAGGTGACCTGGCCTTGACACAAACTACAAACTATACACAAACTATCTACGAAAGTCATGCATCACTTACTGGTGGATCCAGACTCACTCCGTGGATGTATCTTTTTGTGGCAAAAAGATACATCATTTTTTTCTCCTCGGATCTGGGCCGGTCGCCTTATTTTGGCATTCGAGCTTAAAAATGCACTTTTTTTACCAAAATCATCACCTTTTCAGACTTTTGTTAGGGGGAAAAGTATTTTTTCGAGAAAAATCGTAACAAAGTCTTTTTCGAGAAAAAAAAAACACAAAACGCGATATTCCGTACCATATACGCATTTAAGTAATACAAACGTTCATATCATACCATCTCGCAGGGGCGTCAACCGATAAATTATTGAGTGGTTGGTCGCTGAAAAGAAAAAAAATGTAGCACATTTTGTATGAGTGTATTAAGCCATGGCAACATTTAATGCAGATTTCCATGTTATTACGAGCGAGCGCGAGACGCCCCTCGCTCGTCTACCGTGGTACATATATTGGAAAAATCTGATTATGAGCGGCCCAACCCGACCCAATCCGACCCAACCCAACCTGTGGCGACGCTTTTGAGAAGCTTATGTCTTTGCAGCCGCAAGTCCGATTGACAAACGGGCTTCTTTGCTGAGTGGCCCCATCCAATCAATCCTGTTTTTATCCGTGCCGACTCATGTGGGTGACTACCACTGCGCGTGGCGCGCGCCGCGTGAGGGGTGTTGAAAGGTGTTTTGTCGCAAAAACTCCGCAACGGCTGGGCTGAATGTGTTCAAATTTGGTGTGTGGTTAGGGACCCATCAGCCGCCGCTTTTCCACTTGTCAGGGAAGGGGTGCCTCTGCACGTGCACACCCCTATTCTATATCTCAGGAACGGCTGAACCGATTGTGTTCTAATTTGGTGTGTGATTAGGGACCCCTCAGCCGCCGCTTTTCCAAAAGCAATGATAGGGTATCTCTGCACGTGCGCACGTGCACACCCCTATTATATATCTCAGGAACGGCTGAACCGATTGTGTTCGAATTTGATGCGTGGTTAGTGACCTCTCAGCCGCTGTCTTTCCACAAGTCAGATGTGGGTGTCTTTGCACGTGCGCACGTGCGCACCATTTTTGTATCTCAGAAACTACTCAGAAAGCTTTACTGGTAGTAAGTATTTGATTATTTAGCCTCGCGCGCGATTTTGTTCGTGTTTGCTTGATAAAACCTAGAAATATAGGTGGTAGGCCTCGTAAAGGATAAGAGGCTAAAAATGTTAATAATTCAATTCAACGTTAGGACGGACCAAAGACAATGACAATGGCTTTGTTATAACGATGACCACCGATGTGACGCCGCAAAGCGGTGTGCTAATTTTAATTTGTGTTAGTGGAAAATGACATTTTAATATTGGAAACAGACTGTAATTAGAGCCAAGCCTCAGATATCCCTTTTCTTGGTTGCACACTGCACACAGTGCACAGCTCGGTATGATAAAAAGTATTGAAATTAAGATAGTTTTCATACACATTAGCCTTGCGTTGTAAATCACGATGACCGGTGGCATTCAGCACTCAATAGTACATACTAGTGCTAACCCATCCGCTCTGCTGGACGATATATGCATACAGACTACATTTTTTGCGTTTTTTATTCGTCATATTACCTCGGTATTCACCCGTCAAGGGATCGTGGTTTGTGACTTAAAGACTTTTCATTTCGGTGCGAAGGGCTTATTTTTTACTCTTACTGCTAAACCCCTTCTCCGTGCTATATGTGTCGCTGGTGTGCGCATTGATCAAGTATTATATATAGGTGGCGCTGGTGTGCACAAACCGCAACCCGTGCCTCGCTGGTTGCGTATAGTTCAAGTTCCGCTCATCAGAGGGGGAACGGCGGTATTATCGGTGGAAGTTGTGTCGTGACATTTTTTTTCTAACACAGTCAGACATTATCTTTACTTGTAGGAGTACGGTTTGATGTTGGGAAATGAAGGGGAACAACATAATATAGACACATGTTGTCATGCGATTTGCAAAATGATTTATTAGATACAATTCAGTGATAATGTGTCGAAACTGCATAACATGGCGTAATTATGAAACTTATAAGGAAACATTTAGTTGGCGAACACACCGACAGACAGGACAGACTTTCTTCTAATAGTACCTAAGTTAGATAATGATAATAACCGTACCTAAACGTCTGTACCAAACTGTACTACTGGTAATAGTGCAATTGGTTTGAAAGCAGTAAGACTGAGGACTGAGGAGGTAGAAAGACTTTTTCGCACATAAATCAACCCTTTTGATCTGGAGGAACCTGGTGGGGATGACTTGGAAAGATGGTCGTGGTCTGGTACCAACTATTATTATAGCTCTTCGGTCCAGAAAGTTGGGCACCGCTGGAGCAGCTTCTGTGTGCCGATGTCCGCGACCTTGAGTTTGTGTCGCCTTGTTCGGAAGTCAGCAGGCTTATTTTGGCATTCGAGCCTCAAAAATCCTTTTTAAACAAAAATAATTTTTCAAAATTTTAACATGCAGTCTGCTTGAACGTATTATTTTATTATCGCATGAGTGGACCCTGTGGTCAGAAATAACCGTCAAGGAGATGCTTTGCTAAACACTTCATGGAATTTATTTATCCATTTTAATAATTTGTGTAAGCAATTGCGAAAAATATGTTCGGCCGCGAAGCTCCGCGATTTTTTCCCAGTTTTCGACTGTGACTGTGAATAGTGAAGACTGTGACTGTGAAACATTTGGCAGCTGCTAAGACTATTTCTATGATAAATTGTTATCTTTCACCCGAAAAACTGTTAAATTTCCCAGTGTTCTCCTAAGATCATTGTTTTTCACGTTCAGCAGCAAACGCACGGGGGGGGGCATACTGGTATTGAATGCCCCCCCCAGATTCCTGACATGGGGCATTTGCTCATGATGCCCCCCTGGATCCACCAGTGGCAACAATGTTTTATGGATCATTTTACGCGTAGAAAGCGATAGTGATACTCAATTTACCACCAAATTTCATGTAAGGGAGACCGGGGCATATTCTGTCACTTTTGTGTTAATTTGCCCTGGCGGACACACTTTTAAGAGTAAGTGATTGATATTTTCCAATACTGTTACATACATCAATAGCTTCAAACCGTTTTTTTTTTAGTTGAAGTGGTATCTCGTTTGTTTCGACACCAGTGTCAATAATGCGTCGATGAATCATCCGACAGAACCTGACCCATATACGGGGTACGTTCTGTCACCTATGGGGGCACATTCTGTCACTGATGGGGAGTTCCTGTTATCACCGAACGTTCATCTGTGGCGTCCCTGCAGGGGGATAGAGGGTTTCATCCATCGCCATCATCGATAGTGTAGACAATGACGGCCATATACGATCCCAACACTGCATTTTCATGTTTTTCTTGGTTATCCATGCAGTCATGCACGAATCGGGACATATTTTAACATGTTAACTGAAGGTGGGGGAATTCCACCGCAATGCCTTGAAATCCCCCCCCCCCCTTGTGGACGCAAAGAATCCACCGCAGTCAGCGTAGAAAAACGCGTGAGCTGTTCCACGGTCAGTGATAGAATCTATTTGCAGATGAGCACGACGCCCCCCTCGGTGAACTGGCTTGCCTGACGACCGACGCCATCCCCCCCGGGTCAACAACTTTCCGTTAACGAAACGTAGCTAAACTTTTGCCCTCCAAACTCGAAGCCTAGATTCGGCAGTATAAATACCACCAGTGAAAATTGCTTGGAAATGGCCTTAAGGCACGAATAATGTGAACTACATCGCACCAATAAAACGAAATAACGCTCAGCACAATGTTCTGGACATTCTTGTCGCCCCATGACAGCATTCAAAGACAATATACAATTTTCTGAATGGCCACTAACCAAAATTGTGTTCACTTAACAAAAGTTTGGATATCTGGTGAAAAAACTCTTCAAATTTGGACCAATCCGGTCGCCGGCATGTTGTTGTTTTGATAGTACCGGGCCGTTGCAAGCACAAAGGAACATATGTTACGAAACAACAATATAGCTGCGGTGCATAGTTCACGAGAAAACCCCGCTGACAGAATGTGCCCCTTGACAGAACATGCCCTGTTCTTTCCTACAGTCAGTCTGTTATGCATTTTCCCTTTTTGAGTTCCAAATACTCATCTAATTTCACTCATGTGTACATTAGCCGTTTTCACGATGGATTATTTTGCGCGAAATGTTTTAAAACATCTTAAGATGTTTTAGCTGTTTTAGCATGAAAGTTTTAGTAAACTTATCCATTCCTTAACTATACAAATTTTACAAGCAATTTTCGTCTTGAAATGTCTTATAATTTTGTAATATGTTGGTAAGAGTATAACATGTTAAAAAATTGTGGTTTGGTGGTAATTAGCAAGATAATTATGTATAGTAGTTGTATGCCAATCTCACCTACTGACCTTTCAGAACATCTCGAAACATTTGCAAAATCAGAGCACGTATGTCCTCAACACAAAGCCCTCTACTTGACTCATAGAGTGACTCGCCCCAACGAATCGTTTCTACGCGCATTAAGCGCCATGCAGGCAGACCTGTGATTCATGACGCGCCAGATTGACAACTAATATGACGGTAGCTCTAACCTGAAGATGCGACTCTAGGACGCAATGTTCTTTTCGGAACAAATTTTGTATCATAAATTATTGTAATAAGCTCATTTCCATGTTTGCATAACTCTAATATTGATAATATGCCTAAATCAGAACTATCTTCTTGGTAATATCGTATACTAAAACTCATTCATACTAAAAACATTAAAAAACATCTTAAGAGTTTAAGAACACTTCCGCACCAAATAAATCCATCATGAAAAAGCTTTAAGGACTTATTTAAGAACATGTTGTACCTATCTAGGTAGGTACCACATGTTCCCTTGTATCAGTTCTTCATGTACACAGAAATTAAATTAGATGAGTTTCAGAAACTAAAAAAGGGAATATAAATAATAGACCGGCTGTACATGAAAAAATCTCAAGGTAAGTTCAAAGTAAGGTAAAAAAATACAAAAATTTGAAGTTGATAAATATGAATAAAAAGGCACGTTTCTGGACCAGTTTTGTCTAAAAAATACAGAACTGTCCTTTACTTGTTTGTCAATAAAATCCGAAAAACCCAATTTCAAAATAAGTCTTGAGTTACCAGCACTCTAAATGCGATCACTTAGTCAAAAAAGATATATTTTGGAAATTTGGTGTGGTTATTTTTTAATATAGTTATCTGGCATATCTTTCGTTTTTTCAATATCTTTGAACATTTTGATTTTGTGGTAATTCTTTTTTATTTATTTTTGTTAACATTTTGGTGGTCAAATACCAAAATGTTTCAAAATCAAACGTAGCCATTTTGTATCTCTTATTATTGTCAATATTTACCTGTTTTTAGATTGTATTTTGCTTAACATATTGCCTGTATACGGTCTGTTAAAGTTTAGCTGATTTTTGGGTCAAAATCGTGTGAAGTGATGTCACTAATTTCCAGGGGCGTCGCCACGATATTTTGAGTGGGGGGACGGACACTGGTGGATCCAGCCGTCGCACTGTGTTTTAACTCGAGGTCAAACCGGTCAAAATTCGATAGCGTGAAAACTATGATAGATAGAGCGCGTTATTGTTTGATATGAAGAGGTCTAACAATGCCAATTATCTGAGTGAGAAATATTTTAACTTGCACCAAGCGGGGTCCCACAGACCCCTCCGCTTATCCAGCTGGGGGGTAAACTGTATCCCACATTAAATTTCATGATCAAAATCTTATACGAGCAAGACCGAAAGTGGGCGATTAAAGGCTCGTTAATGAAAGATTCTAATGACATATCCTATTTTTTAATAAGATAAGGTCAACTGGTCTTCTCCGGGTCTATCCAAAAGGTCAACATCGTGAAAGGAGCAAATGGGCGAATACTTTCCCATTTCGAGGATAAGTTCTTACAGATGACTTTATCGCAGACAAAGTTCTAAGCAGGCAAGCATTCATCTACCACCATAACCGAAATAAAGTGTGTTGAGCAAAGGTCAGTCAAGGCCAGGTGAATCAAAGGTCAATATTGGCAACAGAGGTGTCTACGGTAAACCAAGCAACACATGTTTTATGGTTGATATTTACATGGACAGAAGTCGATGTAGCAGCCATTTACCACAAATCTGACTTGAAGAGTCAACCCAATAGGACACAATCATGCCTATAATGGGCACAGTCATGTCAGTAATAAAGGTCAATTTATTAATGGCTTTTTTAGTTTTAGCCAGTTTTGTCAACAGATTAACCATATAATGTCACATTTTTTTGTCTTTATCTGTTCACTGAAAGCAAAAAGCGCTGCTTAAAAAATTACGTAATAAGTTATATTTTCTTTGAGAGTCATTAGTCGGTCAAAAATATAGATATTGCTTTACATTAGAGTTTTGCATCGTCAATACTTGAATTTCAAACAAATATTGGATTTCTATTATCTGAAAAACAATATACTTAAGAAATATTCCGAAAAAAATGATTTTGCGACGGTGCCTGTAAAATAACCCTGTCCGTGTGTGATCGGTCATCGAGAAAACTCTGCAACAACTATAGTCACATATTTAATGGCCTTAAAGTCAACTAATATGCTCGCAAAATACAATCGCAATCGATTGCACAATCAGGGTTCGTAGCGGTTGCAGCGGCAGAGGACGGAGACATGTTGCTACGTGATTACAGGTGACTTCCGGGTCAAATGAACTGCACTTTCCATCTCGCAAGTACACACTGTCTACCACAAACATCACTCAGCACCATAATTAGTCTGGTGGCCTCACATCATCGGCGTCCAGCATGTCCTCACCGATAATTTCTTCCGTGTCTGACATGTCATCACGCTCCACCTCCTCTTCATCAGGTTCAGTCCCTTGGTCAACTGAGATCGACAAGCCTGAGTTCAGACACAGCTTCAGGCCCGCCAGGCCTGAATTTGGGCAGGCGCCCGCGCCGTGGTCCTGAGAAATTTGATAGCTACAGACTTGTAATGAATCACATTTTTTTTAGCAACTCAAGGTCTGACTCAACAGCCAAATGACTGACTCGACTCTTGATCAAGTTCTTGTTTTCAAAACAGATTGATTTCGACTCGACTTAGGACTCAAGTCCGCCTTTTAAAAACTGAGTCAACTCAACTCACGAACTTCAAGTGCAGTTTTAACAAATTGATCACTCGACTCAAAAATACATTTGAGTCGACTCAAATTTGACTCATATACAAGTTGCATTATTACTTGATGTTGACCATGGTTGCGGGGGGGGAGGTGGGGTCAAGTGGCAGAAAAATCGCATTCTGTCTAGTGTAAATTGGTTTGCTCAGGTGAACGAGCGTGGCCCCATTGCCTCCTAGCTATGTCCCTGTTGGATTTGACTCACGTTTGTTTGAGTCGACTCAAGTCTGACTCACAACCGAAGAACTGACTCAACTATTGACTCAAGTTCTGTTTCAAACAATTGAATCGACTGTCAAACTCTTGACTCAAGTCCCGCTTTTAAAAACTGAGTCGATAACTCATGACTCATCCAAAAATGTCTGACTCATGAGTCAATTCATGACTCAACTCTGAGTCATTTACAAGTCTGCATAGCTAACATTGAGCCCCGCCTACTTAACATTACGTCAGAGCTTCAGGCCCGCAGGGCCTGAGTCTCTGTCTGAACCAGACTTGCCGGTCTCATGCCAGGCTCAGCACAAGTTCGTGGCTAGAATATTACTTATATTAAATTTTGTTTTATTAACATTATAATATTGTCATGTAATCTATGAGCGGATGCATGCATGAGTATGTGTCGGATGCTTCAGCTGCGCCAGTGCAGGCATAGGTGGATCCATAACGGGTGGTTTTGGTCAGTTTGGGGGGGGCAAATCCTAAAAAGTATCGCACAATTCTGAAAACTTATCGGATTTCGCTTGCTTATGTATCAGTAACTGATTTAAAATAAACTTTCCTTAGTAAAAGTTGCTTAGATTTCCTATAATCTCAGGAAATGTGTTAGATTTAAGCCGAATTTGGGTGGTTTGGGAGGGGGCATGGCCCCGTGGCCCCCTCTGGATCCTCCCATGAATGTAGGAATATGACGTTTCATGAAATAATAAGGCAGTCAGGCCCGATCGCTGGCGAATGCCGACGCGCGGTGCCGGCTGGCCGGCCGGCCCCGTCCGCTGCCGGGCAGAGCCGACATCACGAACTTGCACAGGCTCTCAACAGTGCAGTCGCAGCCAGACGCAGCGGAGATTTGCTAGACATGTATATAATTCATTAGTCATTTTTTTGGCGCTGGTCTCATATCGAGCTCTAGCGAGCCATTTTTTGTAGCCCTCTGTCATCAGAACCCTACTCTCCAAAAAATGGAACTTGTAATGTCGAACAGTTTCTAACAAAAATCAGTGAAAACCCCAGCGAATACTTGCAAACTGCCCATAGACTCAAAGATAAATGTCTGGTCTACAATTTGATGACAAAATTATATCCGTAAGATGTTTCCTTTTACCCATAATAAAACAAGGAATGTTGACTACGATTTTTGCATCTGCCTGCCAAATGCTGGCACTGAAAGTTGGCTTAGTTTGCGGCCACTTGATCGTGTGGAAAAGGATCCTCATTTCTTTTGCATGACCTTTTTATGATGCCTGGACATTTGTGAACACAAACATCAACAACGATTTGCAGTTTAAAATTAGTCGATTTGGTGAATTTTGGCCGCTTCTGACCTGAGTTAAAACACAGTGCAGCGGCGGCGCTGTGGTCGCTAGAAGGTCCATCACTGCATACACGCGGATACGCCTAACGGCCGAATTTGCCCGCCTGATTTCAGGAATCAGGACATTGTCCTAAGTCTAGTCTGGAAAGTCTAGAAAATTCCATGCAAGTGAGCAAGTGATTTGTGCAATAATCAAATATTTTACAAGTTTGTCAGACCTGCTATGATTCAGCTCAGCGGCGGATCCACCATTGTACGCGGCTACTGTTCGGTTCCTGAGGTGGAGCTCGGCTACTGTTCGGCTCCTGAGGTGGAGCTCGGCTACTGTTCGGCCCTGAGGTGAGCTCGGCTACTGTTCGGCTCCTGAGGAGCTTCCGGCTACTGTTCGGTTCCTGAGGTGGAGTTCGGCTGCTTGTTCGGGCCTACTGTTCGGTTCCTGGAATGGAGTCGCGCTATTGCTTCGGTTTCTGAGCGGAGCGCGGCTGCTGCGCGCTGCCGCGTCTGCCATTCGTCAGCCCGTTAACAGGCGCGTCACGGCGCGGGCGCGGCGTCACGGTTTGGTGCGGAGCAGGAGCCCGCTGTGCCGACCGCTGAGCTGGAGACGACGTCACTCGGGTTGGTGATCATAGCTGACAGAGCTTCACAAACCCAGCAGCCGAGACAGAGCTTCACAAACACAGCAGCCGAGACAGAGCTTCACAAACACAGCAGCCGAGACAGAGCTTCAACAAACACAGCAGGAGACAGAGCTTCACAACACAGCAGCCGAGACAGAGGCCTTTCACAAACACAGCAGCCGAGACAGAGCTTCACCAAACAGCAGCCGAGACAAGAGCTTTCACAAACCCAGCAGCCGAGACAGAGCTTTCACAAACCCAGCAGCCGAGGACAGAGCTTCACCAAACACAGCAGCCCGAGACAGAGCTTCACAAACCCAGCAGCAGAGACAAGCTTCACAAACACAGCAGCCGAGACAGAGCTTCACAAACCCAGCAGCCGAGACAGAGCTTCACAAACCCAGCAGCAGAGACAGAGCTTCACAAACACAGCAGCCGACCTCAGAGGAGAAAATCAGACGCTGAAGGATGTCAGCGCAGCGGACCGTGGATCGTGATATAACCACGTAATAGAGGTGGTGGCGGACCGTGCTGGAAGGGTCATAATCACTCACTGAAGACGATAATAGACGAGTGAAGGGTGCTATAAGTAGAGTGTTAGTGTTAGAGCCATGAAGTTGCTAAGGACAAAAACTAAGATTGCCCTAGGAAATTATATGGGAATGTAGTTCTGCGAAGTTCAGTATGTGATGCATAGTTTGGTATTTAGAAACGTATTATATGCCTGACATCATTTGTACCTAAACATCATGTCACTCAGTTTATTTATACTACATATTCGGTATTCCATGTAAAAATAAGTAGGTTCATATTGTTAGTTATACGCAATGTGTGCATTTTTTCAGTGTGCATTTTGCACATGCATTGAATATTTTAAGCAGAATAGGTAGGTGCACAGCTAACGTTTCACAGCACTTCTACACCTCTCGTTTCCTATCGTCAGAAAGTCAGCTATACCTACTACTGCAATGCATTAGTTCATAATAGTTACACTCGAATCTGTACAATGCTGATGCCGCTTCACCGCATAATCCGGTCCGGCATCTAGTGAGCCGTCAAAAAATTATAATCGAGATATATTGGCCGGCATGAAAATTTCAGCTTCCGGACCACTTGGATATCGGTTTTATCGTCACAGAGCCCAGCTTTGCAAGCTCGGTAGCGTACTTGATATTGCAGGCCACCGGTTGCTAACAAAGGTAAAACATATGTGCAGGGAAAGAATAGTGGTGGAGAGGACATGCTCACACGATAAGCATGCATGTGGTAATCACGTGATTTTAAGTCGACATACAATTTTATACCAGGGCGCCGCCACGTTCCGAAAGTCTGGGGGTTCGGAGGCATTTTGAAGTAAATTCTTTCCATGCAACGCACATGGGCGTAATGTTAAAATTAGAAAATGATTGGGAAGTGTCCACCCTGTCCCCATGTGGCGGAGCCCCTGATTTATATGTGCCAACTCGAAAAAAACGGTTTGTAGACGCAACGAGACACCGGGGGCTACTTCTACGTAAGTAAAGTTGAATGTTTGGAGCATCAGTAAACGAGATCATGGGAGTACCTTTTAAGCGTCTGCAGGTTCTCCACAGGCTCTCAATAATGAGACGTGAGACGTTCCTCAGAGACGGTTGGGTGATAATGACCAAACTTTTCATATGATTAGTTCACCGTTTATCATATGAGTAGTTTGGGCCGTCTTAAATTCGAAATAAACAGCCGCAACGGGAATCGAACCCAGTGCCCCGCATGAGAGGCGACTATGTTACCACTGAGCTACCGACCACTGAAGGTTTGGCAACCGTATTGACATATGATTGTAGAATAGACTTATCCATCCGCACATGAGAAGTGTGTGGTTATTCAAGAGATTGAGAGAATAAATGTAGATTATGTTTCAGAACCAGACTCTTCTCAAAGATTAGAAGAGTATGAATAATTTTTGAGTTACGTGTGGCTATCATGTTGCAAAATGCGAGCCTCTCCTCATACAAACGAAAATGCCTATATTTCAGCGTTTATATTTAGGAAAACCCACAAAAAGTCTTCAAAGGGGGGAGGATGAGGACGGTAACAGTGCACTTCAAAAGAGTGGTTTGAGTTAAACTTCTAAAACCGTTTTGGTTATCAGTAGTCTGCAAGTGGCTTTAAGTGTATTATGGCGGAAATTATGTGCTTCTAAATCGCAATGCTGAATACAAAGACGAGGCTCTATGGAATTATACATTTGACTTGGATCCCATGAGCTTCTCCGTCGCATTATAAAATCGATATTGAATTAGCAAGTGAATGATTTTCTAGTGCACTCCTCTTCAGACCTTTTACAAAAGCTTAGAACCTTTTATTGAACAATACAAACATTTCATAGGCGCTTACTTAGCACAGGTTGGTACCCTTGATTTTTTACATTTTACTTTGCTCTTGGAAACTCAGATCATCTTTAGGTTTTAGCCATTATATTGTCAACAAACAATTGGCATGTAAATTGGGAATCATAAGCAGATGAAAGCAACTGAATGAGTCAGTAGCGCACGCAGGATTCCATTTCGGGGGGGGAGGACAGAGAAGGTGGGGGGTCAGAGCACTAAGAAGCGGGCCCCCTTGTGTGCGGGCCCCACACCAGTTTTTTTGAAAACTATTTGCAGATTCGGTCACTTGCTTTTTAGCGGGCCCCAGCAAACATGGGATCTGAGACATGATAACTTGTCTTGTCAATTCTAGAGCTACCGCGACGTTCCAAAAATGGGGCGGGGCAGAGGCATTTATGAAGTCGATTATTTCCATCAATCGCCCGTTGGCGTAATGTTAAAAGTCCAATAAATCGGGGGGAACACGTTCCCCCGTCCCCTAGGCCCCATGTGGTAAAGCCCTGTTGTCAATGTCGTGTAAGGTTATTGTGTGCAGGGGCGTCAGTTTCTGAAAATTATTGGTATGGCCCCATTGCTAACCTTATATATTGTAATGCCATTCTTGCCATGCATCGCCATAAAACTAATGCTAAAATGTGAAATTATTGTAGGGTCCTGGCCCTGCCTATAGAAAATGACACCCATGACCGTCTGTGCTACTGATGTGCGAATTTTAGGTGCGTATGCTACTGATGTGCAGTGCAACTGTCGAGAGTTGACAAAATGAGGTCAGTGGACAACACATCAGAAGTGGTGACTGTGACCTATGCAGGTTATTTATTTGGTAAGCTGGTAATTTGTGATCAAGTTAGCGCATTACATGGCTAGAATTTTTACCCACACATACAGCATTAGAGCAACAAAATATGTGAAGAGTACTCGGCAAGACCTTAGGAGGCATAACCAACGGATACAGGGCCTGCACGGCCCTGCAGTGTCAATCAGTTGCTGCATGGCTGCCTGGAAGCTGCGCAGTCAAGGGTCGGGTGTAAACAATATTTTATCTGTGCAAGCTTGCAAATTGTCACGGCGTTCTTCTCTTATAGGTCAAAAACAAGTAAGACAAATTTGATTGCGATCCTTTAAACTTTGGTTCCCCCCGGACATATCCAGAATTAAAGTTGTTTAACCCTAACCCAAAAGGGTTAAACAAATCAAAGGCGTCATACATCCGCATATGCTCTTTTAGAAAGCTCTAGTAGTGTATAATAAAAAATGTAATGTAGTTGATGCTTTAAATCATAGTTTTCAGTTTTTCAGAGATCCATTAACATCTACAATCAAGCCATAGGTCTTATCACATTAGAGCTCTATTGAAGGCTTGAATTTTGGTAAGATGTTTTATGACTCTCAAAACGAAAAACTATGGAATTTAAAAATTTCACCGAACTATTAAAATGCATTCTCTCTATAGAGAAGCTTTTCAAAGAAGACACATGCGTCATGACGACATCAAATCGAATTTTATGACCTTATCAGAGACCAGATAGGGGTCAGAACAAACTATTCCAGAGGACGGTGAGGGGGAACGAAACTCACAAAGGATCGCATGCAATTGGTCTACTTGTTATTGCCTATAGAGAAGAAGCGTGTCATTGACTAAGCTGAACTAACAAAAAGGTGTTTTTTTTTGGGGGGGACACGCACACGCAGGCTTTCTGGAGTTTGGGATCAAAATAAGAGAAAGCACGGTAGAACAGATTGGCGTCATAAAATTGTAAACGTCGTTATAACTATATTTTTTATCGGAAGATCTGCTACGCCATTATCCTATGGTGGCTTGGATACTATAAAGTCATCGTTTCCTCTTCTAGGATAAGAAGCAAAAAGCACATCTCTATAATAGTATTGACGATGAAACATTCCGCGTAGCCAAATAGCGAAGGCAATATTTTAATTCATTAGGCAAAGTTAAGCGTATACAGTAATTTGGCTACCACAAATAAGACCGTTTGAGATGCCTATATGCGTAGCGTATGTAGCAAATAGAAACGCGGCGATTTACACGGTAACTAATCATATTATCTAGGCATGAATGGAAATTACCTCTTCGGAAATTGGATGTAATATTTATAAAATTGGCAAAATGATGTCGCTTAATCCTTTCAGCCTCTCAGATGCATGAGCCTCTAAACGTCTAACAGGTATTAAAAGTCCCAGCTTTGGAAGGCAAAAGTCCCGAATAAAGCTACGCTAGGCTATGTTCGTTCAATTAATGGGAATTACCCTGGAGGCGCATCGAGGCGGCGTTCTTACGCCCCTCAGTTTTTCACCTTAATCAGAAAATCGCAGAGGGATATCGAACTTGTGAACTTTCATATCAACTTGAAATGAGATAGCATAAGCCACGTTTTGGCAACAAAATGGGTCCCACACAGGTCAGGATCGAGGTTACCAGGTCAGCCAAAAAATGACTATGACCTTTGACCAACGAACAGCTCTAAGTAAGCACCGGAAACGAGGCACAATGGGCTAATCGAGAGACATTGCACTCAAATGGCACGGTCTGAGGTCATAGGGCAATTACAATATCTCGGATTTTCTATATCGGTGGCATAAAGGCCATTGGTAAAGGTATTATATATTATTGATGCTTTCAATGTAACCCCTATGGGGAAAAAACACAAAAACTGCATAATTTCTCAGTTTTTAATAAGGAGAGCTGTACGAAATGTAGTATCATATTTGCATTATATTAGGCGCTCATTTGTATGAGATACAGAGACTCTTGACCTGACGCGGATCGCATAATCGAACAGATAAGGGAAGAAGGAAGTAAGGCATTTAACTACAGGTGGGCCACTGAACTCGATCGGCCTAGACAAAAACACGGGCCTAACCAGGAACGGGCCAGTATTAAGAATATGCAAGGACCACGTAAACCACTGGTTGGACCACTGGACCAGGACTCTCGTCCTATAACCGGGGGTCCATATTCACAGCCTGTGGTAGCATGAGGGTCCCTGTATTTCGAGCGGGCACTGGACCAAGACCGGGCCCCTACAGGAACGGGCCCGATGACATAATTTACAGTGAGACAGACCCTTTGTGACCGAGAGGTCCTCGACCTGACCAATAGGCCCCATACGAACGCCTCTGCACAAGCACCAGGGGGCCCTTAGATCGGGACCTCTACCAGTACGGCCACGTATCAATAATTGCAAGGGAAGCGGACCTTGTTGTGGACTGGCCCTGGGGTACTGATACGGAAGCCCCAAGATCACGCAGGTTGCTAGCACCAGGGCCCTGCCTTGATCGAGGCCTCTACCAGGAACGGG
Organism: Semibalanus balanoides; assembly: GCA_014673585.1. Classification (NCBI taxonomy): domain Eukaryota; kingdom Metazoa; phylum Arthropoda; class Thecostraca; order Balanomorpha; family Balanidae; genus Semibalanus; species Semibalanus balanoides. The sequence continues at coordinate 16,931 of VOPJ01004974.1, read as the reverse complement.
CCTATCAAGAAACAGGACCCAAGATCAAGAATTGCAGTACCAAGAACAAGAATAAATAAAGAAAAAAAAAAAAACAAAGAGAATGATAAAAAAAAAAAAAATAAAAAAGAACAAAAAAAAAAAACGAAAAAATAGAACAATAGAAAAAAGGGCAAAGAAAAAAATCTAACGAAGATTAAGGGGCCTATTGTGGTGAACGGTCCTTGTCCTTGTAAGCCAGTGAATTGGAGCATGGGACGATGTCACACCTCTGCCAGGCGTGAACGGGTCCTCGTGTATCATCATACAAATTGATTCAGCGATCGTGAGCGGACCGCTCGATTGTGTAGCGGGCCCTTGGGTCCATGACGAGGCTACCGATAGTCAGCCTTGAAGCGCAGACACAGGGCGCCTGTGCTCGCTAAAGTCGCGCGGGGAACTGGAGACGGAAAGACCGGCCTCTTGCCAGAAAGAGGACCCGTATCAGTAGAATATGCAGGACGGGCCCGTGTTAACACGGGCCTCACGTCCTTGAACCGAGAAAAAGCCCATGCACATTTGTTGAGTGCACTTTCAGAGGACCGGGCCCCTGCATCGAGTCGGACCTGACGAATGTCACGAGAGGGGGCGGCCCTACACAGAAAGGGCCTGTACCAGAGATATGCATGTGACCGCGGGCCCGTGCCTCCTGGGGCCAGGGCACGCCGATATATGCACGGTCATTTTGCCGAGCGCCCGTGAGGCCCCATATACCGCGTCGGGACTGGGACTGAACAATGGACCAGACCTCTGACCAGAAAGTATGTGCCCGAGAATCAAGGAAGTATAGCAAGGACCGGCACCTATTGTGATCCTGGGGCCCAATGCGAGTCCATTGACCGGGGCACGCCAGCCACGAGCCTCTAGTCAGACACCCGGGCCGTGAGCCTCGTCTGGGCCTGACCAAGACCGAGGGGTCCCTACCAGAAACGGGCCGCGCATCAAGAATAGCGCAACAAGAAAACCTCCAGGCGCATCATCCGTGACACAGGGTTTTTATATCAACGCCCTTTGCCAGCGGCACGGGGCCCGGACGTGGCCTAATCGGAACTGTACCAAGAGCCAGGGCCCCTGCTATATATATGTCGTGTGAAGATAATGAAGGACCAGGACCCATGTGTTGTGACCGGGCCCTCGCCGTGAACCGCGCGAGCCCATGCACGCCTCTGTCAGACACCTGGGCCCTGCTCGATCGGGCATGACAAAGACACGGGCCCCTACCAGAAACGGGCCCGCATCAAAATAGCAGAACAGAGACCCGAAGCCCTATCCTGAATCAGTGCTTCATAATCACAACCTTGGGCCAGCAATACCCAGGGCCCCCTGCCTCGATACGACCATGACACAAGACCGGGCCCCTACCAAGAAAAAGCCCATATCAAAGAATGTGCAAGACGAGGGCCCGTTGTGACCGGGCCTCGTCCTCGACCGGGGCCCACGTGAACACGCTCCTGGTCAGCAACCCAGGGAGCCCCTTGCCTCGTTCGGAGCCTGACCAAAAACCGAGGGTCCCTATCCAGAAACGGCCGAGCATCAAGAAATAGCAAGGACACGGGCCCTCGATGCCTGACTGGGCTTCATATCACAGCCTTTGCCACCCTGGCCCTCTGCCATCGATCGGGACCTGACCAATGACCCGGGCCCCTACCCAGAAAAATGTGCGTATCAAGAATAAATAGCAAGACAGGCCATGTTTGTGAACACGAGGGGACCTGTCCTGACGCGGCCCCATGGTTCATCGCCTCTGTCAGCACCGTGGGCGCCTGCCCAATCTTCGGGACCCTGGACCAAGACCGGGGCCCTTACGCAGAAAACGGGCGCGCATCAAGAAATAGCGAACAAGGAAGCCAGGGGCCATCACGTTCTGACCGGGCCGCCAATACTCAGACAGCCTTTTGGCCAGGACCCCCGGTCCCTGCCTCGATCGACCTGAGAGCAAAGCCTGGTCCTTACCAGAAAAGAAGGCCCATATACAAGAATAATGCAAAGGACCGAGAGGGCCCTGTTTGTGACCGAGGGCCCTCGTCCGACCGGGCCCGCTGCCACGCTACTATCGCACCGGGGACCACCTAGCTCGATCGGGCCATGACCAAAACACGGGCCCCTACCAAAGAAACGGGCCCGCATCAATAAAATACGCAAAGGACCGGGACCCAAACCCGTTCTAACCGGGCCCATATCACGCTTTTTCTAGTACCGGGCCTCTGCCACGATCAGGCCTTTCCAGACCGGGCCTCTCCCCGCTAAGTATGGGCCAGAAAACGGGTCTTTTTTATGCGGGCCCCCTCAGAAATTTCGGGGGGTCAGCTGACCCCTTTGACCCCCCCTGCGTGCGCCACTGGAATGAGTTGAACCTGGTTGATCGCTCAATTGATTGTTGATTGTTGATTGTTGAATTGTTGATCTCTTTATCCTGCATCTGACATTTAATAACCGCGCGAGGAAACGAGCGCAAGTAAATATCTTTATTTTCAGCTACAAACGTTCCGCAGACAACGAAGCTTATTGTGCAAGTCACTCTAGCAAAAAGCAAGGGCCATGGAGGCTGCACGTTAATAGATGAAAGTTGATAGCCACTGAAAGCTGCAGCTGTCTGACTACATTTAAATTTAACAGCCGCCTGGTAAACATAAACACATAGCGTAACAAACATTAATAAATAAGGAAAAGTTCCCCTATTTACCGTGGACCAAATATGCAAATATGTACGCTTCGAAATTTGGATGGACTTCGATGAATAAGAAAGCAGACAGAAAAAACATATATGGCTTGTACCAACCTATTACTGGTTTTGTGCAGAATAGCGTATACACCTGTCAGGGTAAATTCTTCTATTATACTTATTGAAGTGACATAACCAGTTATAGTTGATGCAAGAAACACAAAAAATGACGTCGGAGGTTCCGACGTCACTTTTCGGACTCGGAGCATTTGGAGACGGTGAAACTAGACTCTGTGTAAATAATATGTGCATGTCAATAATATGCCCGGAACAGCCGTTGTCTCTTGTGATGCAATGAAAATCAAATGCAAAGCAGAGTGACTGTATTGCGTCTGGTGAGGACATGATCGAAATAATCGAGTTGATGTTAAGGTTGATCTAGTTCCAAAGGTTCCATCAGGGATTTTTAAGAACAAAATTGAATGCCTGCCTAGCTTATTGAGACAAAAGCCAGTTTGATGAATAATAAGTAAAAAAACAGCATCTTCTGATTTTAAGGAAATCACAGATTAGCGGCGATTATGTACTGAAAATTATTTGTGGCACACAAAATCCACTCAAATCCAAATGCACTTAATGTTCAAATGTCTGATCCAGTCATACCTATCCAAAGCCAAGTTTTGGATCAAGGATCCAATAGTCCCTCTTTCGATCTCCACCGGCTCTCATTACCACTCCTGCCACGCTCCTGCTGTGCCTTTTGTGCCGTCACGGTGTCACGTCACGTGTGACATGAGCGCGTCACCCCCCCTCCCCCACCGTAGCGGCACCTATCACTGAGCACGGTGAGCGCTCACAGAGTGGGGTCGGTCCGCGTCGCCAAACTCAGCCCTCCAGCCTCATGTGCAGCGTCCATTGCGAGCCTGATGTGATAGGCCGACGTCAGCAGAGCGGTGACCGGTAGGTATAAGATGGGAGCAGACAGAGAGGGAGTAGTATCAGAGGTGACAGAGCCGTGGCAGAGGTCAGGTCAGGGCAGCACAGGTGGATAACAGATATGCAGGTGAGCAGCGGTGTTTCCCGGGCTTTTCTTTCTATTTTTCCGCGATGCTATTACTTGGCAGTGTTCCTAAGGCTAGTTGACAGCACAAACCTGGAGATAAAGACCCGCTCAAATTTATGTTTGCCGTTATGCAAGCTGTCACTAGGAACACGGACTGATAAATGTAAATAGTCAAATAAGTTAAAATTCGGCACATTTTCTCACAGAATAGCGTACTAAAAACATGATTAGAAAACTGGCCAATTCCATTTATGTATGAAGTTACTATGTAAAAAGTTAACATTCAAAGGAATGGTGGTAAATTAAATCTGAAAACAAAAATGTACCAACAAATGCTATAAACAAATTTTGGCGTGAGTATTGGAAACTCTAAAATCAAAATAAAATTTTGTTGAGTTTTGATGACATTTTTGTAAAGATGCATTCATCATTGAGTAAGCACATTCCATTCTGAGTAAACACATTCCTCCCTGAGTAAGCACATTCCACCCCGGCTGCAATAGGATTGCATACACGACAATGAGCTGCAAGACTGCGAAATACACATTCACATGTCTTGGCCTGGGTCGAGTTCGCCTCCACCAAATAGGGCTCTGACGCGACTACCACCTTTGTATTCAAGTAATTGACCCTTGTCAATTCATTTGTCTGTCATGTTCTGATCATGCTACAACATTCCTTTAGTGTTGTTGTATTTTGAGCTGCCGATTACGCGCTTGGTGTTGGATTATGGTAGTTCTGTCGCTTATTTGCACGTTTACCAAATATGTGCAGCACCCATTTGCCAGAAAGCAAATATTTATCCCGACGTGTAATGGTTAATCGTTTATCAATAGAGCAGTTTTCAAAGCGGCGTATGATTATGGTAATTCTGTCGTTTATTTGCACGTCTAACAAAAAGGTATGTGCAGCGCCCATTTGCCAGAAGGCAAATATTTATCCCGACGTGTAATGGTTATTTTGTATTCTAAATAGAGCAGCTTTGAAAGCAGCATCATACTCGCTGCTTTAGTCTGCTTACAATATGTAACACCAGCTCTTTACCGTTTCAGCGTATTACCCTTCTCTGTCTGGTGCTGGTGGCGGCGGCGGCAGCGGCGCCTATGAGGAAGGAATCTGAGACGTCCTCAGATACGCCCAGCAACGGCTCCAGCAGCATTAAGGACATCCTGGAAAGGGTGCTGGACGAAAGGCCAAAGAAGGTCGAAAGAGAGAACAAACAGAAGGACGAAAAGGGTAAGCCGCCTAAGCGGCGGACGACAGTCAGGGTGCAACTGCGCAGGTGCAACTGAGGCAGCTGGATGAATATGGAAAGGTTTGATACAATCCCAAATCATGGCGATTTTCTTGATTCTTCGATTTATTCCATGCAGTCTAGATCGTTAGGGTAATGTATAAATGTTAGGTTAATCTATATAAATGCATCTAAATTCATTTCAATAGCACATAACAATGAAAAATATTTGATAGAAAGCTACCAGTAAACATTAAGTTAATACAGTTCTAATTTCGATCGCTGAATTTTTAATATGAGCATGTGAACACGACCCAGCAACACCAAAATCCACTTCAAGGCCCAGTCTTTTAATCCAGTCAATCAAAATCCAATACCCTACTCGTACTTTCGGACTTGACCATGGAACATTGGATAACCACAATTTATTTCATGCTCTGGTCCACGACAAAATATACAAATTTTAGTTACCTCCCTCTTTCTCTCACAGTGGTTTGTCAAGCAGGCACAACAATAACTTCTATTAACCGCGATATTTTGTCGATCTTCAATCAATGATAGGACGTCCGTTACGGGCATTTCGCTTCCAGCATTTCCTCTCTGTGTTTTGTAAAATGTCGAGTTATTCGTCGGAAAGCGTAAATTATTAATTATACTGAGTGTGGCACTTTGGCAGACACTCGGCATCAGATAGAAAACTGTTGGAGGCGTTCCTACGTGTAACGTTCCGATGTTATCAAAAATTAAATGTCAATCAACAATGATCATTGATGCTATAAGATTCCACCAATGTCCTTTTCGAGTCTCATAGCATTGTTTTACCATCTTACTTATTGTTCTGACATCGAATAAGCCGTACTAACTAGGCGACCGTAATTACTCACATGAATAACATATCAAAGTGCGACACATTGAATTCCGCGAAATTCTTCCGCATGCCGACAAATAGCGAGGGCAATATTCACGGCCACTCGGTAGCTATGACAGGCAATGCATTGTTGATCAGCCCAGTAATGCGTTCAGACTGTTATGCTGGCCGGCGGTATGTTTCGTATGCCGGTCAAGAGTAATTGCGCTTTGAATGCACAATGAGTCAGGTTTGGGCCACTTCGAAACAATGTACCATAGACATTAGACGTTAAGTAACAACATTGCTTAGCCGTACCTTCCACCGTATTCTTTAGCTATTACAGTTCATTTGCAAGACTATACCATTATGTTTACACGATAACGAAATAATAGACATCGCAGGTTAATTTATTATAGTTCATTTGCAACATTATACCATTACTTTTACAGCTATGACGAAATAATAGGCATTGCGGGTTGATTTGCGGTAGCATTAACAACTACCGAAGGCAGTGCTATAGCAAGGCGCGATATATCGTTAAACATAATTTAATCTGTTAATATTCACGGTACTTTCCATGACAGATGGAGCATTGGCAAATTCATTTCCCTTTTCTTGCGTACCAGTAGCCCGTTGAAATTTGAATTTTCCTTTCAAGTGGGAAAATAGTCATGACAATTTGGTGACGATCGGATGCGAAGTTTGGCATTCGGAAGGGTCCCGTCAGGCAACTGGAAATTACATTCAGCGCCGATAACACGGCAGGTCCGCTCTCAGACGTGTCCGTTCCCACAGCTAAGATCTGACTCCTGTGACTCAGGCGGTTTTGATGTGACAGTGGACTAAGGCAAGGACTCTGGTTGAACTATCGTTTGCCGCCGATTTTTACGTCACACTTCTGTTACTGACCTGGGTCAGGAGGAGGATTGGTTCACGTCTTGCTCGACCTCACCATTATGTAGATTCACTGACTCGTGCAGTCTGAACAACTCAAAGGACCCTATCGGTGCTGACGCTCAGTTGAGCCTCCTAACGAAGTTATCCAGCGGACTAGAGGATGTTCCGTCTATAAGAGAATCGAGTTGTCTGGACCCAGGTGAGGCTGAGAGAACTCCTCTACCTTTTAGATTCTCCCCCGTTGTTCGCGACCGGCCCTTTCACCGGCGGTCTCTTGCTGGCGGCTACGGCGGTGGCTCGCTGGCGGGCTACGGCGGCGGCCCCCCCCCGCCTTTTTCTGGCGGCATACGGCGGAGCTACGGGTGGAGGTTACGGCGGTAACGGTACCCCGTACATGCTACATCCTGCGATCGGCTGCACGTGACGGGTCCGCCAACCAACGGGCCGGCGGCGCCGTCACGTTGGTTACTGAGACACGGCCACGAGAGTCAACCAACTACAGCGGCGGACATACCGGCCTGCCATCTGGCGGGCATGCCGGCCTGCCATCTAGCGGACACGGCCAGTACCAGCCCGTTTACGCTGGGTCGCGCGGAGGTGAGTGGTGGCAGCGCACGGTGGTGAACGGGATTTCGAGAGACTATAATGATAGATAGTGATGGGAGATGCCGTGTCAGCCATTTACTCAGTACTGCTAAAATATGAACGCTGGGATTGTGTGTCAAAGAATGAGGGTAGACGGTGTCCAATGACGCAACTTAGTTGCGCTTTCTCTGGGTGTAGGTACAAGAAAACCGGCAACGTTCGAATTACTCAGAATTAGAGATGCAAGTTTCAGGACCACAGAGCCGGGGCCGGTCCTAAATTCAAGCCCAGCGGGCCTGAAGCTGTGTCTGAAATTAGGCTTGCCGGTCTCATGCCGGGCTCAACACAAGTTCGGGGGTTAAAATATCGTTTATTGACTTATTGTAGAAGTAAACATGCAGATTGCTGGCTGCCGGGCCTGGCAGCCGGTAAGTGCTGCCACATGTGGCCGGGCTTGATGCCGGTCTTACTTATTTAAGAGCGGTGGCGGTTTCTTGTTTTGATTTTACTGCATTTGGACTCAGTTTGTTCGGGGGGGGATATCGGCACGTGCTCCTAAAGATCTCATCTACATGGCTTCCAAAGGATGTTGTTGCTTCTGGTAAGGTTATCTGATGGTGATATCTAGAACTAAGCAGTATCCTCTAATGGTGACATCACTGACATCTGTTGGTGACTTCTGTCCCCAGTTCCGCCAATCTACATCCCCAAGGGGTACGGCGGCCATCACGAGCACCACAGTCCATCACGAGGAGGGGGCCATCATCCGGGACATCAACCCGCCCATCTTCAAGGCCTGAGAATTTCTCAACCAGCCATGTTCAGGGCCTGAGAAGGGCCGACCAAGCCATCTTAAAGGCCTGGAGGGGCTGATGCAGACACCTTCGAGGCGTGGGAGGTGCTGCTCCAGCCAACATAAGAAGGGGGATGGGGGAAGGAATGAGGCAAGGAGTGGGATGCAGACTGGAGTATGACAGGAAATATCGTAACCAGCCTTCACAACCATGAGTCTAGCACAACAGCATCAGAGGCGGGAAGCCCAAGGCCGTGTTCGAGCTGGCACCAAACGGATCGTTTAGAATAAAGGTGTTACGGAGAAAAGAAAAGAAAGTAGAGGTAGATACATCCAGTTAAGTGCAGACTAACTCGGGTATCTATTAGGAGAAAGTTGGTCTTTCAAGTTCAATTGTTATGTGGATATAGAGGGTGAAAAACGTGTAGTGGTGTATCAATGTGCATGATATTGTGCATTGTTATAGTGCTTAATAAATGGCTTATGCGAACTGAGTGATACCGTAAACAAAGTTAGCAAAGATTGCGAGCCACATTTGATGGCATCACATGACGCGGACAACGCACCTGACACCACCACACACATGACATGAAGTCGAAAAGAGCATCTAGGACAGTATTATTTCTATAACCATCATGGAGGAGCGGATTCACGAACCAATTCCACTTTCAAAACATGAATTATTATACAATATACATATATTTTCCAAAAGATGACAATATCAACGTCTAAAACGCGGCCGTTCTCCAAAGGAACACACCAGCACAAATTTGACAGACACGATCATTGTGAAGTTCTAAGGAACCGTGAACAATCTGCTCAAAAACACCTTGACCGGACAAAACCCCTCAACACAGTTGCCGACCAGTGCAGGGTTCGTCTCGCCGCATTCATACTCGCACAATACAGCATCTGGAGAATCCCATAGATACAGCCCTGCCGACATAACGAACAGCCAACTTCAGCTCTCTTCCCAGCTCGCTGCTAACGACTGGGGTTTAAGAACTCGTTCACCTACGCTCATCGCACAGCTCCTCATTGAATCCAGCTGAGCTCAGTTCCCAACAACTCTCAACACCACCAAGTGCAGCGGCTCTTAGGACAGCAGTCTTTCGCCTCTTAGGACAGCAGTGACGCGCTTAGGACGCGCCTCTTAGGACAGCAGTCTTCACAGACGCCGACTCGACAGCAGTCTTCACAGAGCTCGGCAATAGCCATCATCTCAGCCCAGTTCTCAGACGGGCCCGGTCAGCTCCGCTCCACTCAGTCCTCCTCCACTCCCTTCTGTCGCCGTCTCAGCTCTCTGCATCCTCCTCCTCGGGCCGCAGCACGAACATCCTCACCTCGTACAGCCCCCGGGGCATGCCGTTCTGACGCCGCGAGCTGACCACCCGCAGCTGCGCCCGTCCGAAGATGTCCTCGAGCAGGGCGCGCGGTCGGGTCACGCTTGAGTCGTTGGCATCGTACTCCGGGTCGTCGCCAGGTGCCAGGTTTTCCTTGACTATGACCACGCCGTCCGGCCGGAGACCGTGCCTAAAACGGACAAGACGAGCGGTTAGCGCGGAGACCGTGGCTGAAGCAGACAAGAGGAGCGGTTAGTCCGGAGATCGTGCCTGCAGCGGACAAGACGAGCGGTTAGTCCGGAGAATAAACGGATGGCAATAGGAGTAAGAGGTTGTAAATGGCTGAAAAAAGTGGTAAGGATGCGCCAACAGGCATTGACGAGCTACAAATATGGAGGTAAACCATGATGATTTCGAAAGGGTACGACGGTGTATAAATGAAATTAAGCGGTCCCGGTGCACCAACTCCAAAACAAAACAAACTAATAGTGACTAAAACCACAATAAGCCACAATAAAGTAAATATTGTATTCAGTGGCACAGAAAAAGATTTAACTAGACCGCAAACCTCCCGTTACTAATAAGCGCACGTGTCCTTGTAATGTACATGAAATGTTCGTGTACTAATTCCATAACTGTCCAATTAATATTGCGTAAGGACAGTCAAATACACTATACGTCACATTTCAACTGGCCAATGATATCAAATAGCAGTGTTGGCAGGCCATAGGACCGGGACCCAGCTGCTATAAAGACCGGTTAAACTCGGAACTGGCACCAAACGGGACCGCTCAGCAGTTTAACGTGTCATAATGCGTCGCTAGACAGCCAGGGCCAACCTAAAATTATATCATCACTGGGCGAAAAGCGTGCAAGTGCTGTTTACAGAAGACATTTTCACGAAACGACCCAGTACCCACAAACGACGGGTCCGTCACAGGTCAAAGGGGGCGGCTGGCAAACGCCCGCTTTCACCGTGGCCACGCTCGAGCTGCTCTTTCTTAATAACGAGGCGAATAGCGACACTAACCAGTAGCCAGCGAGCAGTGCAGTTACACCTCTACACGCCTGTGTAGCCATTATGCCGACTGGGTCATCGAACACGAGACAAATGACTGCCTTGACCTTTGTCGTTGATATTTGCCAATGTACTTACCACAGAGACGTGTCCAAGGTCGCACAGGTCACTAATCCAATGAGCTCAACTAGAGTACACATTTAATAAAAAATTGGATGATGAATGATTTCACGGCCGTTCTTCCAAGGAACGGCCGTGAGTTCCAAATGCTGTCCTGTCTCTGTCTCTGTCTGCCACATGCATAGACTAGTCTGAACTTGTCTTCACAAACAGAATGTCAACAGACAACAATAAAGGCGAGGAGAATCAATTCGATACACACATTATAACTTACAAAAATCAAACATGCCAAGGCTGCACGGGGCATATTGCAAACTCGGCGCGGGACTTATTTGCACGGGGCATATTGCAAACCTTCAATCTAGATGGCAGCCTAGGACATGAGCTCCCAATTACTGTTCCCCGAAAAACGTCTCAAGTCTGGACTAACCGGCATCTGACGAAGAACTGGACCAAATCCTCGTCTGTGAGATGACCTAACACCCACTGACTCCAGATGACGTCATATAGCGCCGGCTCTGGGGTGAACTCCTGCAGACCTGGTGTACAGAGAAATGATGCAGAACATTACTGGTGACGTTAGACGTCATAGACGGCGAGCAAGGTGTTCAGCTGTTACAGGTCTGGAGAACAGAGCGGTGATGCAACGTACTGGTCTAGCAAAGTGACAGCTAAGGTTATTACAAAATAAGAGAGCACAATGGTGTTCATCTGCCTCTTTTACAATACCATTGTTTCAAGTTGTGTTGTGCTTTAGCAAATAATGAAATGAATGACTAAGGGAATATTATTAATGAATGAATGAATGAATGAATGAATGAATGAATGAATGAATGCATACTCGAAATGAATATTAGGAATGAGTCAATGAATGAATATTAGGATTTATTGAACGAATGAATATTAGGAATGAATGAATGAATGAATGAATGAATGAATGAACGGACGAATTAATTAATTAAAGAAAACATCTTTCCTTCTGACACTTAGAACCAATTCAGTCACTGTTCAATCGTCCAGCAGAAAACAGCCCTCATACAAGCTCGGTTCATAATATCCCACTCAAACGACCGCCCGTATCTTCTCCCAGCCGCCTGGCTACCTGCGCAGTAGATCTGTCCGACGTGCGCGTTGCCAGCCAGAGCTGCGCGCGCCGTGTCGACGAACTTGGCGCACTGCTCCACGGCGTCCACGGTTTGGAAGCGTCGGCTGAGCAGGAGACGAGTGATGCGACCGATGCCGGCGCCACAGTCCAGGGCACGCTGCCTGCCCGGCGGCCGCGGACACTGCCGGGGGGAGAGGTGGTGTCAAGCGATGTCAAGGACGTCTTACTTACTTCAGAATGTCCTGGATTGAAAATTTTGGGGTTTAAGGTGAACACCCTACAAGATATAATACCACTCCTTTTTGCCCAATTGAAGTCTGTTTCCACTCTTTATTTCACTTTTGGATTATTTTTTTTCACTACATTTATCTATGTAAAAAAGACAGGAAAAAATTCGATTCAATTTTGTTTATCAGCAAATTGATAAATTTCTTGAAAAAGGCACTTTTTAAGCCACCAATTTTCACTTCTTTTTCCTGATTTTCAGTCTGAATTTTCCACTCTGCACCCTGGCTTTCAAGCAATCCTAGGACACTTGACTACTTAGTGGAGATACGAAGTACGAAGCACAGTGGCGACATGGGCGGTACTGGGCTGAGTTACAAGTCTAGTGGGGCTTGGTAAATAGGTGACCTACCCGGCTCATGTCGCAGCTGATGTTGACGACGGCTCAAGGAAATGAAACACTGCATCCCAACATAACACAGACACATGGAAACCACATGGTAATCATGAGGGCTGCCCACTTTTCCCGCATGGTGCCCACATGGTTTTGGAAGAGGTTTTCACATGGTTACCATATGGACTAGCACCCCACCTTTTAACCTCCTCAAACCCACATCGGTCCCATATGGGTACGCCTACGTCATCCCCATGTTCACTTGTGCCCACCTAAGCCCACATGTGACCCATGCAAATCCCATGTGCAAGCCCATGCCCATTGCCCATGCTGAGCCCACGTAGCCCATCTTAAACCCATGTGGTAACCACATAGGTGTGTTATGTGGGTCGTTACAACAGTTGACTCAGCCTATAGTTATAACTGTGCTAGGGCAAATGTGCTGGCTGCTAATGATTACTTGTTAAATACAAAACCAAACCATAAGACGCCCTTCTTTGGTTACGGCTAAGTGGTGCACTTGCAAATCACAACACATTTTTGTTCACAATAATTACATAATTGCTTGGTAGGACTGCTGAATCAAGAGATCTGACCAGTTATGATAATTTTGACAGGATTAAAGTAACAATTTATGTTTTTGGCATGTATGTATTTATTTGTCGTACAAATATCCACAAGGTGGCTCTCCCGATTTTCGAGTCATTACAGGTTTCATAATCAAACGCCAAGCACATAATCGGCCGCCCATGCCAAATAACACAAAATTAATGGGAGCAGAACATACAAAAATTGACAAGGGCCAATGACTTGAATACAAAAGTGATATTCGCGTCAGAGCCGTATTTGTCCTGAAATCCTGAAGTCTGACACTATGCTAACGTACGCTACACTATTATAGTCATCTGACAGTAACCATCTCCGCACATTCTGCATGCCAATTGCGCACATCCACAAGTGGAAAAGCTTAGTTGATGGCGGGCTCTTTCTTCTGATGGTAACCGATTCCATGCGCCAATTGCGCGGCACACAAATAACCTGCGGGCGAGCTCGGTACGGACACGCGGGGTTTGAGGCATGAGGCTTTCAGAGCCTCGCGTGGTTCTGACTGACACATCAGATATTGGCACCACCAAAGCACACAAACTATCTGGCGCATTAGGCGACCTCAGTCTCAGAGCTGGTCCAGAGCCAGGTCACGCTCGGTCAAAAGTTTGTCGACTTTGAGGCTGAGCCACCCGAGTGTTTTCAAGGCGGGATATATATGTTGGGATCGCTTGATCTCGGTGACATTCTTTCCCAAAATGTAGTGTTTTCTGGGTTTTGTGATTTTGCGTTCTTGAACAACGACCCCACACTGTTAGGCAGTATCTGATATAAGGATGCACACGGCCTTCAATAATAACCAAAAGGTCAAGGGGGCATGGCCTCGGCCAGTCCCATTCACCCCCCCCCCCATTGCAGCTGCTAGTGGAGCCAAGAACCAGGGAAAATGGTTTCCGCCGTTCGGGATGTCTTCCGGTGCCTCCGGCGCAATTTGGTTAGCGCAGTTCGGACCTGTTAACCGAAAGGTTGGTGAGTTCGAGTCCACCCGAGGGGCGCTTGCATTGTTTTGGAGAACAATGAATATGAGTGAAAGCATGTAAGGATCGCATAACGTGGACACTGGACAGCAGCTGCAATACGTGGCAAGTTTGGCTGCAATCGCTTTAGTTGCATTGAACGAATTGCTTGAAACGGAGCGCGCTTATTCCAAACTTTCCAACAGCTATGAGTGATGAATGTGACACAAAAGTAATTGTATAGTTGTATTGTAGCTCTCATATTCACTGCATGTGTTTTGAGAGCACTGCGCTCTGGTCATCTCTACCATCGCTTAGCTTACGCCGTCTACCACATCAGTGAAACAGTGGACGGCGGAGAAAATGACCCAGCAAGACCTGCTGTTTCACGGGGTGACAAATTCAGCAAGTTTAGACTGGCTGTGAACCACTGGGTCTGTTCCAGTCGCACTTCTAACCTCCTCAAAGCTGGAGCAGCTTTGAGGAGGTTAGAAGTGCGACTGGAACAGGCCCACTGTGTGACGTTGCTCCGAGTGCTCGTGATCAAAGCACCCGGCCCCGTGTACTACGCAACCAGGCTTCCATCGCTTAATATGAGCATCGGTGGTTCAGTGGTAGAATGCTCGCCTGCCACGCGGGCGGCCCGGGTTCGATTCCCGGCCGATGCATTTTGGCTGCTGCTGAGGTGGCAAAACCAGAGTATATATATACAAAAACAGTATTCGATTGGTTCAGTTCGAGACCTGTGCCTGGATAGCGGGGACAACTGATATCCGGATACCTGTGCCCCGGAATCAACATGGGACAACATATTCAGGTAAACGATATGTCGAGGAATCCCCGAAGATCCCAGATCCTTATATACTTTATACCATGGGATCCAATGGGATCCCAGATACAACTTCGGGATTCAGGCACGCCGGTAGGTACCAACTTCTGTACCTACCTTTACCTACCCATATCACAAAATTACTCTGGCTAATTTTGTGATATGGGAGAATGCATTACAATCTCTATGTTAGCTAATAGGTACAAGGTAATTTGTAGGTTCAAATTGTCTACAAAACACGTACAACATCCTCAAAATAGAAACCATACAATTTTGATGTCAGTCTCTGCATCGTGTGTTTCAAGATTTAAGGCTCGTTTAAATTTGAGATCCACTAAGATCCCAGATCCTGAAGGAGTTTACGTCGAGGGATCCAGGAGGATCCCGGATCTTCATGCATTTTACGCAGAAGTATCCACTGGGATTCAACATATTCATGCATTTTCTGCCGGGGGATCCACATGGAGCCCGGATTAAACTTCGTAATCCACGCACTAGTCAGTTCAGTTTTAATGCTACACAATATAGTTCATGACATTTACAGGAGTACGTTACAGAGGTAAGTTCACTTGGAGTAGGCCAAGCCGGATGTTCTTTTATGCAACACTAAAACGTACTCAAGACATTGTTGTGTTTAACCCTTGCCCTACCGGGACCTTTTCTCGCGTTCGCCCCTACGGGGAAGGGGGAAGGGCTGACAGCTACCCTGTTAAATTCCAAACCAAGCAAGATAGAGCAATGCGGTAAGAACCAGCGTGTTGCCTGTCAAGAGAGGAATCTAACAGTATGCGATTGGCAAGTTTCAGGTCAACAGGTGACCTTCCAGGTCAAGTAAACGGCCTAGAATCGACAACGTCCAAAAATAGCGATTTTGCTCTGTCCATCGTCATTACCAAAGTTATGAGAATACAATTATTTTGTTAGCGTCAAAACACTGAATGTTGTATAAGCTATATAACGATATATAGGTCTGGGACAGTTAATGACCTCTTAGGTCACGGAAATCGTCACCATAATTACAATTGCTATGCGTTTTGCATTGTTTGTTTATTGGGGTTTTAGAGGAAGTAGTTCACCTTCAACGTGGGTTTTGAACTGAGATAGCAGTTTTTCAGCCCGTGTTGAAAAACTGCTACCTGCAAGTTTTCTGGGCAGAAAGGGCTCTCCAGTCGAATATATTTGACTTTTATCGAAGGAATGTGGGCCTCAAATACAAAATGTCAAGAATGTGGGCCTTATACACCTGGGCAGAGGCTATACAGTAATCTTACACGACTATACATCTAATCTGATTGGCTGAGCCACGCTTGACGTTGCGAAGAATAGGCATATAGTTTTGATGAAATTAATAATGTACGCCCTTCTGTCCTGAATCGGCGCGCTGTATGACTATTTTTGACATTATGAAAAGTTGTATTTCAAAATATAATCAAATCGTATTAAAAAACAATCCCAGGTGAACTATTTCCTTTAAGGTGCGCCGACACCTTTAGTCAATTTGTGCCCATGATGCGTTTTGAATTACAGCACAATAGCCTGCACAGTGCACAGTGTACAAGGTGCTTAGACATAGACATAAATACATAACAGAAGAGCACAACAAAGAGCATCCAGGGCCCACCCAATGTTGCACATACCCCCACCCCTACGGTAGGGGTGGGGGGTATGTGCAACATTGGATGGGCCCTGGAGGCTCTTTGTTGCACCCTTCTTTTATGTATTTACTGGGTAGAGGCCCTACCTAGTCTCGCCCTCCAGACCACCCCACCTACCCAAAACAAGACTAATCCCACGAGTACTTATGAGCTAATCCCTTCTTTGTATGGTATTTATCCGACCTAATTTGTAAGGAGGCAAGTGACACTGCAGTAGCGACATCCCCCGGTAGCTTATTCCAATGACCTACAACCCTTCTGCTGAAAAATGACTGTCGTACCCTGGTCCTACTTTGTTTCATAACGAGTTCATGCTGATGACCTCTACCTCAATGTTGCCTACTGAACTAAAACATTTCCTTAAACCCGCGCTCTGGTGGGCCTCCGAGACAACTTTACCATGGTAGGGGGGAGGGTCAAAATGACCCCTTCTAACTTGACAACGAAAAGGGATAAAAAGACAAGGTAAAAAGCGTTCGAAAGCTCTCAAAACATGTACATTCGAAGTAAAAGAGACAATTTTTAGCTAAGGTCAATATTGAGGTCGCTAGAGGTCATCAAAGGTCAAATTTCACAGT
>VOPJ01004973.1:0-15643 GCA_014673585.1 Semibalanus balanoides | reverse complement strand
TGAAAATTACTAGGGACAATGTCCCTAGTGTCTCCAGTGGTGGTGACGCCCATGATGAGTGATGAACGGTGATGACCAGAAATGTTGGCTGATTATGGTGCTATGAGTCTGAATCTTGTATTCGACATTTCCAAATATGACTGTGGCAGGCAGGTTTAGCTGTATGGAGAAATTCTTCACGCCCGAATGACGTCATGGTACCAGATCAAACCTGCTTGAGGCTTCTGATATTTTCTTGAGAGTTCGCGAGTATTCCCGAAACTACTAAGCGTGTTTATATACTTACGACGATTTCTGACTGCTTCATTTACTTGGTTGGAGCGAATCGTGGCGGTCGTATCGTATCACGAACGAGTCAGCTCAAGCTTTGGCTATACAATTGCTCGTCTGATAAGGTAAGTGTTGGTCTTGAAGCGTTTTTGGTGCGCTCATGCAGCGCCTTGTTTATCGAACTTGAACTGGTGTGTGTCTTCCTCATAACATCGACGTGAGGAAAGTTGCTTGGTGCCGCGCAAGGCCGTGTGCCGCGGCGGTGTGCCGATTCAGTTCAAGTTTTTCAAAACAAATTGGAAAGTATCTGTTTGATGTCTTTAAGAAGGGCCATGATAAATATGCCTGAAAAGTAAATTAAACATGGTTAGTGTGTCATTTGCGGCCATTTTAATATTGCCTAATAAAAATCAGACATTCGCATTGCAGAGTTGAACTTGATTTCAAATTGGTCATCTTTGATTTAAGTACCTGTCAGGTTGTGGGTAGTCATTGTTTGACTTGTGAGTTCATGACAAAGTTTAGTTGACCCAAATTTCATCCAGGGCTAGGTTTGAATTACACAACCTGCGAAGAATATGCGAGCCAATTCTTCTGTACTCTTTACCGGTGATGATTATCTCGCTGAGTGACCATCAACTGGCTAGAAGTCATGATGCTTAGAGTACTGTGGCAATGCAATGATGTACCAAGTAAAACACAAAAAATGGTGGGTATATGCGATATAGGAGCGCGTCCTGTAGGCTTCTTATCATAAGAGCAGCCATGCAATTTATACTGTTTATGAGAAGGGTAGCAAGGAAGCATCCATTAGCTGAATATTTAATCCTACATGGAGCCTTAAACGAGGACAGAACTTCAAGTTTACTCAGGCAGTGGGAAACGCATCTGGCTGAACTGGGGCTCCCCAATATGGTGCAGCTATTGGAAAGTGATGATCAGCAAGGTAGAAGCTGGATAAATATTTTTACCCAAGCAGTAAGCAACCACACGAAGACAATGCTCATCGAGGGGGCAACCCTGCTACAATCCACGCATTGGCTAGACAAATGGCTAGGCAAGTTAATCGCCTCGCAGACAAGATATCAACCCTTGGAAGACTTCTAGCTGGCGAACAGACTAAGCGTGATAGGCAGACAAGCAACTGGCACTGGAATCCGTCTGCTAACGGAACAGTCGCAGCATTGTCAGAAGGCATGTTGATCCGAGCCCAATCTGCCCACTGTGTAAGAAGGCGATTGAGACCCTTGAGCACTTCCTTTTTGAATGCTCTGAACTGCAGGAGGACAGAGAAGATGCACAGGAAATATATAGGATGACACTCATCAGAAACCAGCCTGCGAAACAGATCATCTGTGGAAATGAAAGGAAGCAAGGCCTAGTGATCAACTATGTATACAAAGCCAGGATATGGAAGGAAATACTAGCAGATATCTACCAACAAGCAGACAAGCCCTAAACTCCTAAGCCAAATCACATACATATATATCCTTTTGATCCTTTCTGTTGGAACATCCATTCCTTCCTCATCATTATCCAGTGCAGCTGCATTGATTTAGTCAGTATAGTCAGTAATGTAATAAGTAGTCACAAGGTCGTCAGGTGAAAGCCCTGGCAGTGCATGCAACGGGTGGAGCCAACCTAACAAGAAGACTACACTACCTATACAACATCAACTGGCATGCATTCTAGTCAAATACTACCTCCGGATCAATTAAATCAGATTCAGACTCAAGCTTTTAAGGTGCCCTGAAATCAGTTTCAGAATTTATTCTCTTAGTACAATATCTGGAATTAGATTTGAAATCAGATGAATTTGGCTTGGTATGGAATTGGAATAAATTCTGCTGAGGCAGAATTAAGTGCAAGTCCTGTTTTTGAGAGACCTGAAGTGTGCAGGCAACATCTCTGCAGATTTGACCTTTCCTTGGTAGTCATTTGCTCTCAGATATTCCCCATTTAAAGGAAACCAGTCACCTTGCACAAATCACGGTGTGCTAATAAGGGGTACTAGAAAATGGTGAAAATTGCATGGCTCTGGCTAATATTATCAAGGTATAGGGTTCACATACTGGTCCGGTAAAAATGCTTTGGAGACAATGCTACCATGTGAAGCTTTTCTGTAACAATTTTTTAATGCACCAAATTTAAGGATGTAATATAAAATATTTTAGGTGGGATAGTCTTTACAACATGTTGTGGACCATCTTAATAAACATCTGAGTCTTTTCTTAGTATAAAAACAGTTGTTTTTTAACATGGCCTTCAAAAGTACTATTGTAGAACAAAACCAAATTATAAAAGTGACTGATCTCCTGTAACAAACAATGTATCAAAGACCGACCAAAAAGTGGGGATATTGCCCTGTGTTCCTATGGTTATGTCAGTATATAGTATTGAGTTATACATGCAAGGATGTGCAAAGCAGTAATTGATATCGCCCAGGAATTTTTTATATGCTAAGCCAGCTAGTACACAGTAAAGCGTGGTGATGATGATGTTAACCTGCGCCCCACTGGGGGGGGGGGGGTGTTTGAACACCCCCTCATGTTTTATCAAGATAACGAAAAAACGGCGGGCGCGTAGCGCCGCCAAATTTTGGCATACACTATTCACTGATTCTGCTCCGGACATTTTGGCGAAAAATTTAAGTTTCGTGTCAGGTCAGGTCAGCGTTTACCAGGGTCAGGTCAGAGATGACCCTACCTAACCAAAAGACGTTCTTGCGGTTTGCTCATAACTACAGTTTTGAAGGGATCGAAATTCACAACTTTCAGGATTACGAGAAGTCCATGTAGTATCTACCAAAAGTGTAATATTTTGGATGTTTTTGTCATCGGTTGACCTTAGGTCGGGCTCAATTTTGCGATCTCCCCAATTAATAGCTCAATGGAGAAATATAATCAAAATGCTTTTCTTTGGTGCGATATCAGTCATTTTCCTTCATGGATGAATGGTTATCATATGATGAGTCTATGTATGATACCAAAGTGGCAGGTTTTGCTCAGGGACATAACGGGGTCATCTGAGGTCATCCGGGTCACCAACACATTTTCGTCTATAACTCTGGCCATAATGAAGATAGAGAACTGCAAACTTCAAACACAAGTGTCGTTTGTCTTCGTAGAGAGGCACACCATCTACTGATATGCAACATTACCTTACTTGGGTCACCACTATGACCTTGACCTGAGGTCATTTTTTAAGTTGACCTAAAGACATTGAATCAAAATTTTGACATATTCAAAGCGCCTTGACGAGACAAACACGATGGCGTAAACAGTAATGGCGGTTAAACTTTGGTTAGGTAAATAAAAGGTTATAACGAAAATATTTTTTGCCAAAATCAGCTTTTGACTTAAATGACCTCTAGAGCTTAAAATATTGACCTGAGGTTCAAATTTTGAGGACATACTATCGCGAATTCTCAAAATTTTACAAGTGGCTAAGGATAACTTTTTTTACGTTTGTTTCTAGATAGCATAGTTTCCGAGAATTGGGGGTTTCTGGAGGCGATGTGTCCTAAAACTTTGAAACATTGACCTTCGATGAACCTCTTAGTCGACTGTGAGTTTTGACGTGAGCGAAAAACAGTCTGCAATTAGTTTCGAAAATGTTTTTGGATTTACGGTTCGAACAATGTCTTTTGTTTGGGTCTATCGTGCCATGGGAGGCCGAGTTAGAGGGGGGTGGGGGGGGTGTTCAAACAACCCAGTCGGCGGAAGGAAATGCAGAGGCCAGTCGGGCGCGGGTTAAAGGGACCACTCGCCACCTTCCATAAAAGTTCACAAATGTCGCTCATCTGTGTGCAAAAATATGAAGTAATGCGCTGGAATACGATTTATGCATTCGTTTTCCTCACAAAAGTGGTTCAATTTCACTCAAAATATACACGTTTTAATATTTGGTCTGATGACGTCATATGAAGGAATTTCGTGAATACCCAATGCAAAAATAACAAACGTGCCATAAATATGACCTAGCTGCCTAATGGGCTAATGTATTTGCCATAACGTAAAACAAGTCGACTGTAATCAACTATCTTAGTAAAGAGACGAACGACATCGCAATCAGGGTCAATTCAAATACATTTGGGGACTGGGAATGTTAAGGATGTCAAAATCAAACTCGAATTTCTCTGTGATTCGACCTCAGTGGTTGTTTTAACTATTGCCATAAATAATTTAAATGCCAAGCAGCCAAAATGGCTATCTCAACTCAAATATAATGTTAAGGTGGCAGTGTCCCTTTAATTGGGACATATGGGTGCATCAATTGCATTTGTCATACAGTGCCCATTGCACAGCAATAACATATTGCATAAAGATGTGTGCTGGCCAGTTGTTAAAAATATCTGCTTTTGCCATAATGCTATGTCATGCCAGTCATGTCACAGTTCATGTTGTAGCCTACAGGTTGGTTTGCCATTAGCACATCAAAACCTAAAGAAACAAAATATGCATTTACAAGTTTTATGAGTGAAACTGACAGAAACTGTTAAACAAAGTTAAAATTAAACTGATGTTATATTTTTGGAGTGTTTTTATTTTTGCCACAACATTTATTGACAAATATAAAAAACTTGCTGACAAATATGAATCATATTCAAATAAAGTAAATTATTTTAACTTTCCTCTCGCCAATCAGCTTAAATTTCATTGAGCCTGTATTTGACTAGTGTAGGGACTAGAAAAGCTTGTTAAAACTATGATGGTATCGAAGAGCGATTTATCAAGGGATGCTTTATGAACTTGTTCCCATAATACATAACATCAGCAGCTTTGGCACCCTTATTCCCAAATCATAATGTTGTTAAGTTGTGACTGCCCTCCATGAAGCAAATATTGCACTAGCTTATGATATGTTTCTACTTTTTCAGAGATTCATTGAAGTCAGTCGTACAGTCAAAATGGGGAAGGATTTCTACAAGGTGTTGGGCATCGGACGCAATGCCTCGGAGGACGAGATCAGGAAGGCGTATCGCAAGATGGCTCTGAAGTTCCATCCAGACAAGAACAAATCTCCTGGCGCCGAAGACAAGTTCAAAGACATAGCGGAGGCATACGAAGTTCTGAGTGATAAAAAGAAGAAGGAGGTGTTTGACCAGTATGGCGAGGAGGGTCTGAAGGGCAACATGGGCGGCGGCGGCGGCGGCGGCCAGCCGGGTGGTATGGGTCAGCCGGGCGGCATGGGTGGCATGGGTGGCATGGGCGGCATGGGCGGCATGGGTGGAGGCCAGAACTTCTCCTACACCTACCACGGTGATCCACGCGCCACCTTCGCCCAGTTCTTCGGCACCAACAACCCGTTCGAGACCATTTTCTCGCAGAGCATGGGCGGCCGGGGCGGCGGCGGCGGCGTCATCTTCGACGAGGAGATGGAGGACGCGGGACCCGGTGGGATGCATGGCTCCCGACCTGGCGGCTTCCGCTCACAGTCCTTCAACACGGGCCCGAACCCACCGAAACACCGCCATGGCAAACAAGACCCTCCTGTCCAGCACGACCTGAACGTGGCGTTGGAAGACATCGCCAAAGGCTGCACGAAGAAGATGAAGATCTCACGAAAAGTATTCAGCCCCGATGGCCAGTCCCTGCAGCGGGAGGAAAAAGTGCAGGCTATTACTGTGAAACCCGGGTGGAAGGCGGGCACGAAAATCACCTTCCCGCGGGAAGGCGACCAGGGCCCGGACAGGATTCCGGCCGACATTGTGTTCGTCGTTCGCGACAAGCCCCACCGGCTCTTCACGCGTGACGGGTCCGACGTCAAATACACATGTCCTGTGTTGCTGAAGGACGCGCTGTGCGGCACGACGGTGCAGATCCCCACGCTGACCGGGGAGAAGGTGCCGCTCGATCTGTCGCGCGAAATCATCAAGCCTAATACGAAGAAACGGCTACAGGGCCGCGGACTGCCCTATCCCAAGGAGCAGAACCGGCCGCGGAGACCTGATCGTCATCCTTGCGACATCAAGTTCCCCGACAGTTGTCGTCAGTGCCAAAGGAATTATATCTAGCACTTGTGAGGTGCTTACTTGGTCCTAACTTGGCGCTCACTGAATAAATTTTTTCAGGTATCGAAAAGTGTTGTTTTGCTACCGGTGTCTGCGCGTTATAGCGTATTGCGGGTGGATCATTTGTTGTCAGTTAGCAGCCTTGTCTTGTCGCTGCTAGCAGTGTCGCTGGTCAGGGCTGACTGCTCATATTGGAAGTGGGTGCGTGTGTGGAGGGGAAAGGGGGACAGATTGTCACCATGGAGCTTTAGTCAAGTGTGGACCACACTTGACCGCATTTTACTCAAGCTGGTCCCGGACTGGTGGACCTTCTTAAGTAAAATGCGATTGACTTTACTTGTTGTTAGTTGTGTTATTTTGTTCTGATGTGAATATATTCAGTATTATTTCAGTTGTGGACTTTGGGCCAGGATATGTTAAGGAAGAGTTTTTTTTTGTGCAACGATGGAACGATGTTGATGTATCAGTAGTCACGATTTGCGAAAGATCGGCGTGATTGGTCGTGCATGTTTGTAATGTATATCGTTCAATAAAGCTAATTTTCCAAACGTGACGCATTTTTGGGTTTTGTTGTTGGTTTGGTGTTGCCTGGGCTGGAATGCTGGGTTCGCGTTGTTCTGGCGACTTGTAATTTTTCCCTGCCTGGGAAGTGGGAATGCTATGCTGCCGATAAGAGCACTCCGTGATATCCGTCACCGAGAGCGGATGTCGCGACGACTTGGCTCATGGCTGATAAAAACAGGACAATTAGTGACTGTCCGAAGAGCTAAGCAGACATGTTGCTTGACTAACAGCAGCATAACGCTGGATGCCGGCGGCCATGGACCGTCTCTAAGAGAACATAAAAACCTGGCTATGCCTACTTGTTCTGTGTTACATTTTTTAAATTGCGCATAGGTGTCACCAAGGCGGACGGGGGTAAATTGGGCAACGTGCCCCCGGAACCTGGGACTGAATACCTCTTGACATCGAAGCATATCAATATTCATGGTTCGGAAAAATGGGGCAGTTTGATGAAATCGGAGGCTCGTTTCGACACCAAACCTGCATTTTGGGGTCAAAATTTGATTTATTTATGGGGTTGGCAACCCATTGACCTCTATATATAACCTAGACGGCCCACTCATAATAGTTTACCCTTTCCAGAAACGGCAACGCGCAAGTGTGCCAACCGCAATTAAACGAACCTTGATTCATGTGGGTATTTACGAAACGGAAACGGTCGCGCGCGGCGTGTTTTCGGATTACAACCAAGTTAAGGAGAGGACCGCCCAATCGATGATAAATGTGTCGTGGGCGATAAAAAATGGTCAAAAGCGTGCGCTGCGACAACTGTACGAAGAGTATAAGGCCGAAATGAAAAATAGAAACACCCAATTGCAATTCCATAAAGTGAGATTCGTTTAATAGTCCATGCTATTCTGTCGCGCAAATGAGCCAAAGGAACATCGTCGATTATTTCAATTTTCTCAGATAGCCAGTGAAAATCTGAGGCCAGCAGCCATGTGTCTCAAAAACATGTCTCGATACTTTGGAACCTTATAAAGTCAATTACGCCAATACTCTGAGCAGTAACCGCATTTGAATATTCACCCTTTAACACTATCCCGCCAAATGGCGGGCGTTTTTTCCTGACCACTTGCAGCACGTGCGCCTAGTGGTTTCCACCCCGGGCTGGGAACGATCCGCGTCCGCCGCGCCGCCGCAGTGGGCGCTAGGTATAATATAGGGTCAATGGTTGCAACTTGCAAATTAACTGGCGCCTTAAAGGGACCAACCTGCCATCTTTCGGATGATATCGCAAAAACATGCTAAAACAAGTCTTAGGGACTAAATATTTTTTTTAATCTGTACTACCTTTAATGCTCACCAAAGCGCAACAAATACAATATATTTATTATTTCATGTTTTCATAGATATTATATACCGATGGGTCTAGGTTTCCATTTTGTATTCTACATGCCTCACCTAGATATTGCCAGAAATAGGGCAGCGCTGAGAGTCTAGTGAGACCTCTAATATAATACCCCTAAGGGGCCTCGGCGAACTAAGGCAGCGAGTCTGGCCGGCGCGGCGGACGCGGAATCGTTCCCAGCGGTGGTACACCTAGCGCCATCTGCAGGTGGGTCAGAAAAAACGGCCGCCGTTGGCGGACAGTTGTTAAGGGATATACGGGGTTTTTCCCAGATATTGAGTTCACATAGTAAAACGTACTTATAAAGGTGGTAGAAGGCCCACGGTTACAAATTTTTTCTGGAAAATGCATCTTCTTTACGTAAGACGTTTCAGTGCCTCGGTGATGCCACCGCGTACTTTTTGCAGTACTTGCTGAGGTAATAGAACAGCCGTCTCCTACCTAGCCCGGCCAAGCCGCCGCCCAAGGAATATAGAGATATTAAAAGTGGTGGACAGTAATCCCGATCAAGTAACTCGTTATCAGATACAAGTCTTGAAAAAGTCAAGTTTTGGAAACGCTGATAATTGCTGATAATGGGATTGAATGAGCAACGAGGTCATCATCATAATTGTTCTTAAACGTGGTTTTAAGCACATACAACTGCAAAAGTAAGTGCTTTCCTTTCAGACGGAAACCCCGTATAATCCCTTTAAGGTTGAATATTCAAATGCGGTTTACTGCTCAAGATATTGGCGTGATTGGACTCTATAAGGTCTTAAAGTATCGAGACATGTTTTGAGACACATGTGCTGGCCTCAGATTTTCACTGGACTATCTGGAAAATTAAATATCGACATGTTCAATGTGGCTTATTTACGTACAAAATAGCATGACTTAATCGAATACTTACTCATTGAATGTAATGGGTGTTCTATTTTCATTTCGTGCCCTAAACCTCTTCTATATTTTTTAGGCTATAGGCTATATTTTCCATCTTTTCCTAAACCTCTTCGTCCAGTTGTACGCAGCCCATGCTTTTACAATTTTTATCGCCCACGGACACAAATATCATCGATGGCGGAGGCACAAGAACGTATTTATGAATCACAACCTTAAGGAGGAGGCTGGTACTTAGGAAGACATAAGTCAGTCAAAAAATAGATATTGTTTTGAAATGTTTTAGAGGCATCTTCAATGCTTTGTTTTCGAATATATCATCCAGTTTTTAATATGTTTGAGCATTTTGATTTTATATATGAAAAAAAATGTCATCGCAACGATTTGCAAATATAGGTATAACAAATAGAGGATATATTGGAGAACAAAGCATGGACGATGCCACTAAAAATTCCAAAGCAATATCTATATTTTTGACTGACTTGTGTCTCCCTAAACACCAGCCTTCTCCTTAACTTGGGTGTGATTCCGAAACACGCCGCGCGCGACCGTTCCGTTTCGTAAATACCACATGAATCAAGGTTCGTTTAATTGCGGTTGACCACCTGTGACGTTGCCGTTTCGGGAAAGGGTAAATATATGGAGTGGGCCGTCTAGTTCTATTAGAGGTCAATTATATAGTCTGTCAAAAATTGCATGTTTTCATTGATTTGTATAGGGACAAAATAATCGGCATCCATGTGACATTTCCATCCCTGCATACGTGGTTCTTCCTAAGAACGTGACGTCAGTCGAATTCGGTGAAATTGCGGGCTGACTCTACCTTCTTATGGGGCCTTGCCCTGCCCTCGGTTCCTACGCCTATATGGGCGCTACTGTCGACACAATCTACTAAGACCAGTAGCTTCCTCTAGACGACTGACAAGTTAGCTGGTGGCGCCATCTACGGCGATCGGTGCAGGACTGAATCACAGCAGTGCCATTCTTAACACCAGCGTCGCCTCTTCTCTCCCGCAGAATCACTGACAAGCTGACGCGTCTGAACGATCTGTGGGCTCCCGTCTGATTGGCCTGACCTCTGGCTAGTAGCGTCTTGGCCAGGCCTGGGCCAAGACTGTACAATCTAAGCTAAATGTTGGGCGCTCGGCCGTCGACGCGGCCAGTGAGCGCGGACGGCGCTGCGCTAATGGTCGCTCCCACCCCGGAGGAGCTGGAGCCGCAGCTGGCGACCTGTCCCGCCTGTGCACTCTGCGGGGCACTGCACACCTCCGAACCGTGGTCGCTGGCCACCTCGCTGACCAACTTCTCGCGGACGCCACTAGGGGAGCTGTTGCCGCGGCTGTGCCAGTCGCCGGAGCCGGGCGCGCATCATGCCTGTGACAGCTGCGCGGTGCTGCTCAACACAGTAGACCAGGTGGAGGTGAGACTGGCCGGCCTACTGGAGACGGTGCGGCAGCGGCGCGCGCGGCCCCGCCAGCGGGCAGCTGGCGCCGACCGGCAGCGAGTCCGGCTGGTGCCCATTCACACCGAGGTGATGGTTCACCCGGCGCCGGCGGTGACGGGTCACACGGATGACGCCGTCGTGCCCGGCCCCATCGAGACGGACCCTGCGATAACCGCCGTCACACTCAACAATTCGGCACTGACAGCGTCCGTCTGCGAGTCTGTTCCCGAGTCCGTTTCAGAGTCAATCCCCTTGTCCGTCCCCATGTCCATCCCCTTGTCCGTCCCCTTGTCCGTCCCCTTGTCCGTCCCCATGTCCGCCCCCATGTCCGTCCCCATGTCCGCCCCCATGTCCGTCCCCATGTCCGCCCCTATGTCCGTCCCCATGTCCGTCCCCATGTCCGTCCCCATGTCCGCCCCCATGTCCGCCCCCATGTCCGCCCCCATGTCCGTCCCCATGTCTATTCCCGACGAGACTGTCCCTAAATCCACACCTTCCACCGATGGCCGCAGCAACGTTACCAAGTGTTTCTCCACCATGTCTGCCTCTGACCCAGCCTCTGACCCAGCCTCTGACACAGCCTCTGACCCAGCCTCTGACACAGCCTCTGACACAGCCTCTGACCCAGTCTCTGACCCAGCCTCTGACCCAGCCTCTGACCCAGCCTCCGACGCCGACGACCCCTGCACTGCGGCTACCTCCGTCCCGCGGCGCACTGACGGCGGTCAGCGGCGGAACGAGCGGCGGTCCGGCCGGTTCGCGCACCTGAACCTGACCGAGCTGACGGCGGTGCGCCGCCGGCTCTGCTGTCTCCTCTGCGGCCAGCGAGAGAGCGACAGCGGCCGCCTCAGGCTGCACTACCTGCACTGCCACAAGGAGCGACCCTACACCTGCCCGGCGCCCGACTGCGGCAAGACGCTGGCCGGCAAACCGCAGCTGGAGAAACACTGGGGCTACCACCTCAACGACAAGCCATTCCAGTGCGACCAGTGCCCGAAGCGGTTCGCCTGGCTGCAGAGGCTGGAGGAGCACCAGCATCTGCATCGAGGCACCAAGCCGTACTCGTGCAAGACATGCGGACGGCAGTTCCGACAGAGGACGAGTCTGCAGTACCACGTCCAGGGCAAACACGAGAAGCGCTTTCCGTTCGTGTGCACCGTCTGTCAGATGCCGTTTGTGACGCGACCGCAGCTCAGCAAACACTCGCGGATGCACACCGGCGAGCGGCCGTACGCGTGCGATCTGTGTGATAAGCAGTTCACCCAGAAGTGTGTACTACGGACACACGCGCTCAGTGTGCATAGAGGCGAGAAGCTGGGCGCGCGTGGCACCGGCGATGACCCTCTCGAGAGCGCTCGTCTGGGAGGCCCCGCCTGATCGGCTTACAGACGTCGCACACTTCCCCGCACTCCGCAGGGCGTTAGCGGCAGAGGCTGCATGCGATGGCTTCAGCACGGTGCGTATACGACGCCATTTAGAATCTTGTACGTCGTTGTATGACGGTGTATTATTTGTGTCGCGAATCTGTCGTCATTCTGCCGCCGTTTCAGGCGAGCTCTGTCGGTAGCTCAGGGGATAATTAATATGCGAATCTGTATCTTTTTCTAAAGTGGTGCAGACACTCATTTTGAGTATAATTATTTGCAATGTTTTTGTTCCCTAAATGTATCTAATGTTCTTTACCATTACGCATCTTATTTGCAAACGTGTCACCTGAATAAAGCAACATACATGTTGGTAATAAAGGTTTGTTATCGACGGCACGAAGAGTTTCCGCAAGTGAAAACAACCATAGGTATTGTGTCCCCAGACACGGGTTCAGAGTCCGTCCCGCGTGGGCACACAACGGGTTCTCTCTACGATGATGTATTGGTCACACAGCCTCGCACCGGTCCGCCGTCGGTATCGTTCACAGGTACACTGGCTAAACCGTGCCCGCGCTGGTCGGCCCGGCGGTCACTCGGTCCTCCTGCGCCACCTCTCGGCTCGCTCAGCAACTACTCTCCACTAACTCCAGGTCCCGCTAGGGGGAGACAGGCTACACAAGGCAAGGCACAAAAGGCTTACGATACAACAATAACCATAAATATGTCTGATGTCCAAAGATACTGCCACTGGGTGCCACTGCCACATCAAAACCAATCAACCCTTTTCCCTGCGGGCGGTCAGAATGGGTCTGTCAGCAAAATTTCCGCCACCAGAGGCATAGCGTAGGACGCGGGGGGGGAGGGGGCTGCGGGGGCCCATGGGCCCCCACACTTTTTTGTCCATTTTGTGTGCTAAAAATCAACAATTTTCATTTCGTTTACAAATATCCAAAGCGAACATATTTGCGAGACGTTTGTTTGTGATTGGGCTTTAGGGGCGTTTTGCGAAACGAAAGGAGCTTTAAAAATGCATAAATCTCGTGTATGGGGATGAGGGTTCCTCTCAAGACGAAATAAGTTTCGCTGCCCCCCCCACAACTTTTCGTCACTTCCTATTACGCTTCTGACCAGAGGCGCTGCACGCAATGTGCACCGAGCGGCGATCGCTGTCATTGGCGACAATGCATAAAGTCACTGTTTGAGGGTGGCTCTAAAAACAGTTACGATGGCAAATACTAAAGGGTCACGTCTCATGTGATTCGTTGTAGCTGTGATTCGTTGTAAGCTGAGTTGAATGCAGCCATTTTTCTGATATCAATAATTTGGGTTGCACAAAATCGAGGAAGTCGACCATGCGTAGCGAACCGCCATAAGGGCGATCGGCCCATTCAGCCTCAGCGGACAATCAACCATATCGACTCGCCGCGTCAGCCAGCTGTCGTCGTCGGGGCTGCGGCTCCTGGGCGGGCAATCTTTGTATCCACCGTGGCTTCGGGCAGAATAGCACCACAATATTGTTGGCTAACAACAATGGTTGTACATTTCATTGTTTACGTGATAAACATGAGTATATTTAATACAACACATGTACGATTCCACTGTACATTACATTGCGACGTCACGGTCACCAGTCACCACAGATGGAACTTACTGTTTGCAACACTCCTAAAAACAAAATTCCCCTTCGACGGCTCATCCTGCTCATCCATTTCCTGCAGCGGCCAGCGCTTACGACACATGACCAGCAGCGGCCAGCGCTTACGACACATGACCGACGTCCGCGACTCTCGCGCACATTCGCTGGGGCGGAGTTCCATTGAGCACAGACCAGATAACTTAAAAATGTACGAGCGTTTTCAGTAGTCAGTGCACACAGCGCACCCTGGGAAGCTGGGGCTGCATGCTCTCAGTTGCACGTGTTTTCCTACTCGATACTTCGCTACGGTGTTGAAGACGTTCAGACAATCATTTTGGCGCATGTGAGTTATTTAATTAACAGGTAGTGTAATGTTCCGCAATCACTTTCCGACACTAGCTGGTCTATCTGGAGCCATTCAAGCTCCTCCAACAATGGAGTCACATGGGCCGAGCGCCACGCTCCCATAACAACCTGTGTGCAGTGGTTTATAACATTCTGTAGACGGTGTCTGCAGTTGCACTACGCCACAAACCGGCCAGACAGACATACAGTAGCGGATACGAGGTAAAATAAACATTTCCACTATCATATTCTTGACTTCCCTTGGTAAGCCCGTCGTGGACTATGATGTTTACCCACGGAGGCGTACCATCGGAGAATCAGCGCTGACACACGCGACTCGAACGTCAGTCCTGGCAACCGACCGTCACGCCGCAGAATCTTGGCGTTGCTCTGCTGGAGCCTTGAGGGCTGGATGAGTGCGTTGCCAAATTGTAAATTTAATTCTGACCTTAGTCACTGCCTTTGTGATTTTATTAGAATGATATCAGTCTTTATAGGATAAATAATTGTAAGGCAGTTTTGAATAAACTAATGACTTGCCAGATCCAGCCAACATTCTCCTTGAGTTTTCAACTCCAAAATTCCTTTGAGCGATCTCCGATGCAGAAACTGTACGTCATCAGCACATCACGGTTTTCGAATATAAATACGATGACAGATCGTTAGTACAAATTACAAATACAATTGGTCCTAATAGCGATCCCTGAATCACACCGTAAGTGATTGGTTTCACCTAGTCACCACCCCGCACCATGGAGACTCAACCAGTCCCGGAACCAGTGCGTGTCGATTCCGTACCAGCCCGGCTTTTCCAGGAGCCGGGGATGCTGAACGCTGTCGGAAAGCTTTACTGGTGTCAGCTGTTGTGAGACACCCGATGTGGCCCTCATCGAGGCCATCCATGGAAAACTGACAGCGCTCAGCGTCGCCGACTTCTTGGATCGGCCAGGCCAGAACCCGTGTTGTAGGTAGGTACAGACATCAGTCAGGATGACGTATGTCATATTCGAGCAGGTAGGTCATCAACTGAACACACACCATGCTCTCTGCTATCTGTGCGACAACTGACAGCAATGACAGAGGACGGTAGTTTGACGGTTCATATGCACAGCCAGACTTATGCAGTGGAATGACACGGACCACTTTCCATTCAGCTGGCAACTCTCCAGACACAAGTGACGCATGCACAATGCTCAGCAGGTGTGGTCCCACGACAGATAATGTCATGTGCACTGTGCAGCATGTTGATCGCGACCCCGTCAATTATTCCACTCTCCTACGACGCTGACATGCGTTCCATGGCAGATGACAGTTCAGGCAGCGTAATCGGGCGAACGCGGAAAACACCGTTCGCCACTCGCGACGGCCGCGGCGATAGTGGCGCCATCTTCAGACTGGTCAGCCCTGAGTATCTCTTCAGATGGCTGCCATCTCGGAGTCGGCCTTCACCTTTACGCACAGCATGCCGGGCATTTGCTTGGTGGCCTCAGCTCGCGTCTTGCCGAACAGGCTCAATACTTTCCAGGGAGAGCTCTCCGCCTCCAGCGTGGCCTGACCCATAAACTTGTCCTTGAGCGGGCAGCTGTTCCAAATCTGCAGTGAGGACCGGGGAGGTTGGTCACATGGTATTGAAATACGAGTGCCTATTCACTAACAGAATAGAGCAGGGGCGTCGCCACCGGGAAGGGGGAGGGGCGGGGAGCCCCCATTCCCCACAAGATCGCTCCAGCCGGAGTCCGGCCTTCAGGATTTTAGCATTGGCCCTATATGTGGG
>VOPJ01004972.1:0-15644 GCA_014673585.1 Semibalanus balanoides | reverse complement strand
CCTTTAACAAAAAATGAATCGACTCGACTCTTGACTCAAGAGCTGTTTATGAAAAATAAGTCTACTCGACTCTTGACTCAAGTGCAGTTTTAACAATTTGATTCGACTGGACTCAAAAGTACATTTGAGTTGACTCAATTCGACTCATCAAAAGTTTCATTATTACTAGATATTGACCGTGGGGGAAGGGTCGGGTGTAAGAGAAATCACATTCTATTCAGTTTCAATTGTTTTGCTCAGGTGAAAGGGCGTGGCCCCAATACCCCCTTAGCTATGTCCCTGCTGCATTTGACTCACATTTGGTTGAGTCGACTCAAGTCTGACTCACAACCAAAGAACTGACTAAACTCTTGACTCAAGTTCTGTTTAAAACAGATTGAATCGACTCGACTCTTGACTCAAGTTCCGCTTTTAAAAATTGAGTCGACTCAACTCATGACTCATCCAAAAATGTCTGACTCGTGAGTCGATTCATGACTCAACTCTGAGTCAGTTATAAGTCTGAGTGGTAGATTGAAGTCGATTATGGTAGACTGAAGCGCTGCCGTGTCTGTTGATAGAAGCCACACCATTCTGGTGGTGAGAGAAATAGCTGATTGTGGGTTATGCACCACACATTATTTTAGCACAGCAAAGCTAATTACAGATTTCCGATTATATGCATGATAGTTGAAACTTTAATGCACAATTATCGAGCTGAAGTTTGCCAAGTCACTCCAAATAGGCGAGGTAGGGTCGGACCTGGACATCGCTTAAATTTAGTCTAAAACCACTTTCAATAAACTAACCGTTAACACACAGGTTGTGTGTTTTTGTGTTGTTGTTCTTATAATATACCACACGTTGTCATACAAACTACACACGCCCTGGATGTGCTTCTGTATGTTCAATGTTCATGCTTGGCATAAGATAAGCGCTCGGATGTAAAACGCCTCCATCATAATGAGCCGTTTCCGGCTAGCTTCACGTGCCAGTACTTCGGTATTTGTAGTGAGGTCCTGTCTGGGCAGGTCTCTATTACCAGCTTTTCTCATGTGTTTTGGTATGGCACCAGATTGCAAATGCATCGTTAGGCGACGTGACAGGATAAGTACAGACGTAGTCGGCTGGCTATGTAGCCAGCATTGTTTTGGAGCCTGCAATCTCCGTCTGGGCATTTAAAGGCATATATATATTATATATATTACATTTACATTAGGGGTCTTTAGGCTAGGCACGTTTATTTGATTACTTTTCATCGTAAGATTTTTATTCTTATTTTTTGTGTTGTTGTTCTTATAATATACCACACGTTGTAGATTAGCTTTAGGGTCCATCGTAGTAACATTTGGACGTATACTATATATTATAGTTTGCATTGCCTTTTTGTCGGCGCGGTAAGCTGGAATCATTTTGTGTTTAGTTAAGCTTGTGAGTGACTTTGTTGCCAGTTATATCATCCTACGCAGCACTCGCGGCGGCGTCATATCTGTGTTATCAAAAACATACATAAGAATGATCTGATCTTCCACTGGTACATTTGCGAACAAGCTCTTTCGATGTCCAAAGATCACAAGCGGAACTTTATGAAATCGCTCGGGGGCCCTAATGTTAATTTGATAGATTTTAACTCAATTCTTACCATGCAACGCCATAGGCCTAATGTTAAAATTTGAAATAATTGAGGGGGGCTCGGGCCCTCCCCAAGAGATATAAAGTCCCACCTCTGCCAAAGATGCTAGAATTCCCTGCGGCTTGTTACATTTAAGTATAGTCTACAGACTGCAGCAGTCCCCGCAGCCGCCGCAGCAGGAGTCGCCGCAGCCCCAGCAGTCGCTGCCGCGGCAGCCGATGTCGCAGCACCCGCAGCGGCAGCCGACGTCGCTGCAGCCGCAGCAGCAGTCGCCGCAGTCGCCGCCCGCGGCATGCCGACGTCGCTGCAGCCGCAGCAGCCTCATCAGCAGCGGTCGCCGCAGTCGCCGCCGCAGCAAACAAAATCCGGCAATACGGTCACAATCTGGAATCGAACTCAAAACCCGCTGACTATATACAGGGCTCTGTACGAAAAAAAGAGGGCGGAAGTCGCTCAAAGTCGAGACCCGATGACCGACCCAGATTTGGCTCGTTATCTCGGTCGGCCATCGGATCATGATGACACGATGGTGCGGCACTAGAGTTGTGTTTGTTTGCATTCTGGTCTGGGGACTTATGCCTAGCGACTGTGTATGATATGTCTACAGACTCATCAGTTGATTGCAGCGTGTTTCCCACTGTAAATGTGCGGCTGAATAGCCTTAGTCAGTTTCTTGTCGAGCTCAGACGTTAGAACTTGAGATATGATGGGGCAACGCGGATTTCCGTTTTTGTGAGCTTTAACGTTGCCATATAGATAATACTCGTCTACAATTTTCTTGAAGTGCATCCGAGCATGGTCAGCATTTGCCACTGATATCAAGTGGTTTGCTTCCTTCTTTATTTTATCGTGGTTCTCTTGTTTTCATTATAGGTAGTCCACAGGTCTAGGATGACGTAAACAAAGACTTGTCGGCCTTGTGTATGTTTCCATCTTCCGTCAGCTGTTTAGCTGAAACTTGAGTTTTGGAGTAAGTACGCCTGCGAAACGTCCTTTTCGATACATCGTGCCTTCAGCAAGGAGTTGAGGACGGAGCCCATGGTTGATGTTAGCTTCACCTGCTTTGTTAAGTTAAATGTGTGGGTGTGGGCGGATGTGTATATATGTATTATGTATGTGTATGATTTTCCTTAAAAGAACATGCAGATGTGATTTGTGTATTGCTTCTTTACATTTGGTTATGTCCTCTCCCTTTGCGTTGATGTAAGACCATACTCCTTGAGCAAACTTACAAGCACAAGCGCAACTTTTATGAAAATCGCTCGGCGGGGGCTCTAATGTTCAATTTTTATAGATTTGTAACTCAAGTTCTTCATGCCAACGCCATAGGCCTAATTTAACATTTGAAATCATTGGGGGGAGCTCGGCCACTCCCCCAGGAGATATAAAGTTCCTCCCTGCTTACAAGGATGCCGTTAATTGCTTCTCCAAACATTTAATTCATCAAGACCGTCACTCTTAATTTAACGAGCACGGTCCTTGGCGGAACTTCGAACACACTTCCGTGTCGAGTTCGCCAGACCAGTCCAGACCAGTCCTGGTGCGTCCGCACCGTCCCAGTTTGCGGGGACAGTCGAGTTCTGGGGTCCTCTTCACGGTCCTCGGGGCGGGGAGACCTGACTTCCCCCCCCCCTCCCCCCCATCCCCTCAGCTCCGCCCGGCCACGCCCTGCCGGCCGGAGTCGCCGTCACAGCAGGAAGTTCCAGGCTGAGCCAGGAGCCTGCGGCAGTGGTCCCGCAGCGCAAATAAAACCGGGCGTCGGCCGCACCTCCTCAGTCACATCCTCTCCCTCTCTCCTTCATCACACAGCTCCGCTTCAGCACATCAGCATGGGTGAGTTTTCAACTGGGAAAAGCGGTGATTAAAGCAAAATAAACGACTAAAACCCATCCGAAGACCTCATTCTGCATTTGGCTTTACATCAATGTTAACGTTGAAACTGAATTGCTCTTGAATTCGTCGTAACTATCCAAAACTTTGATTTTGATAGTCAATAGATTTCGATAGTCTAACTGTCGTAACTATCGTCGTTGTATCCAAAAGTTGTAATGCACATGATCGTATATGCATCTCGCATGGTCGTTTCTTGTTTGAAAATGCACGACATTTGCATGCCATATCTTAGCTCTATCTTTACCACGGAATAAAGACGTCACCTGACGATCGTGTGTCTTCAGTTTCAGCTCGGACCCTCTTCGTCCTGGTCTTGGTGGCCATGCTGGTGGCGAGTGAAGCGGCTCCTCAGAGGTTCCGGGGCGGCCGGGGTGGCAGGCGCTTCAACGGAGGGCGGCGCCGCGGCGGAAGGCCCAACCTTACCAACGCTATTGGCAACTTCCTCACCGGCCCCTTCAGAGGTCGGGGTGGCGGACGCTCCAACACGCAGGCCAACGCCAACGTCATACAGGGCCAGCAGGGCAACAACGGCATCACCCAGGTGAACGCCAACGTCGTCAACCAGAACCAGAACAACCCGAACGGCGTGTCTTTGTCGGGAGGCGTGGCGCTGGCCAGCAATCTGCAGCTCAACAGCCCCTTCGGCAACATCAACCTGTCCAACGCGCAGGCGCAGACCATCAACCGGGGCTTCAACATCTTCGGCCGACGCTAGAAGATGATGTTGCTCTGTGTTTTCGGTAATGCGTGCTGTGAATGGAAGTGATATATGATGGGATATTAGTGTTAGTGTGATACAAAGGCATTATGAGAGGTAAAATGACACATTGAAAAGTACAAAGTTGTACCTGCTCACTCGTCCTGTCGAGTAAGTGTGTCGTTAAACATTCTGCTTTTGCCTTTGCCATGTCACGATCGACCGAGTCGGGAAGTTCTTGATGTGATGTGAGATTGATAACCTTCTTCACGTATATTTAATCATGGAGTGCCTTACGGCATTCAATTATGTAAGCAGTGAGCTCAATCATGACTGTGGTAATTGATATCACAATCAGAGTTGATGACATTTACAATATATCATACAGTCATATATGCAGTTAGCTCTTATATGTTGTTTTTGCGTTAGAGCCAATCATATTAGAGAGATATGGTAAGCTGTTTGGCATAATTGGGAAAACCATGCACCTATGCATATCAGGATATGCTATCAGCACTGGTGTGTAACTTACGTTACTCCACCACTCCGTTACAAGCGAAACTACTTGTTTTCAGTAACGGTGTAGCGATCTCGTTACTTTTAAAAACAGGTAACGGGCCAAGAAACTTCAGTTACATTATAATCAAGTTCGTTACTCCGTTGCTCTTTTAATTTTGTGTTCAGATGATGGGCCGGTGTGAACAAGACGGCACGACTAGCGGGGGAAATAGAAGAAGCATATATTAAATTGATCTCTTACCGAACGAATCTCATCTTAGGTCATCTGAGGTCAGCCACCTCGGTTGTCCTGTGTAAGAGCATGACTCTAGTGGAACATATTATTATGTAAAATGGATGCCAACTTTGAAATCAGCATCACAAAATGTAATAAAACTGCCAGCGGCCAAAGAAGTAATGGCATGTCATTCGAGGTCAGTGACCTTTGAAATTGTCAACCGAGGTCATGATATCAGTGGAAACCATAAATGTCACCGTTAACACCAGTTAATATGTTCCTGAACAAAAAAAAACGCGGAAAGTGCACAAGTTACAGGCATCGATACTACAGGACGCCAGTTGCGTCTGACATGACCTTGATAAACAGGTCATAGGTCACGGGTCATGAGCAGCAGAGATTTGAAATTTTCAGATTACATCTCAAATTGTTATTAAGCAGAGTATTGGCCGTTACATTGCAATCAGCTAATAAATACGTTAGTTATTCTCTCAAAACCGAGGGTGTGGGGTGGCATCAACCCCTGCACTGGTGTGCTACTACTAAAGTAGCAGAGTAACGGACTATTGTAACTTCGGTTAAATTTGTCGCAAAACAACGAAGTAACGAGTAACGAAACTACTTTTATGCGTAGCAGAGTAACGTGTAACGGAACTGCATTTTTTAGCAACGATGCACACCACTGACTATCGGACACATACTGTGGTGCATAATAATCAAGTTCCTTTGAAGAAAATTTGAAATGAAACAGGCTAGCCAATTTAATCCGCGCCCCACTGGGCCTCTGCATTTCCTTCGCCCGACTGGGGGTTTTGAACACACCCCCCCCCCCCCTCTAACTCGGTTCCTATGGCACGTAGACCAAAACAAAAGAAACTCTTCGAACCGTTATCAAAAATCATTTGGAAACTATTTCTACTTTTTTCCGCTCACGTCAAAACTCAGGTCACCAGATGTCATCGAAGGTCAAATTTTCCAGTTTTAGGACATCGCTCCAGAAACCCCAAAATATCTCAGAAACTATGCTATTTGGAAACAAACGTCTAAAGACAATCGCTAACCATTGAAATTTTAAATCGCACCCAGGTTCTCAAAATTGACCTCAGGTCAATAGTTTAGGTCTAGAGGTCATTAAAGTCAAAATGCTGATTTTTGGCAAAACATACTTTCGGAAATAACTACTTACCTAATTAAGATAACGCAATACTGTTTACGCCATCGTGTTTGTCTCGTCAAGGTGCTTTGAAATGTGTCAAATTTGATCATGTTAGGTCAACTTGACAAAAATAACCTCAGGTCAAGGTCATCGAGTGGTGACCCAAGTTAGGTTCATGTTGCATATCAGGAGATGTGTCTTGACGAGACAAACACATTGGTGAAAGTTACACTTCTCTATCTTCATTATGTTTAGAGTTATTGACGAAAAGGTGTTGGTGACCTATTCTTATTCTCATTATCATTCTTTCTTTCTCATTGTGTTTATATGCGCACCTGACCGTGCTGACATGTTCCATATTTATTTGCTATGTTTTGTCGATTGAATACGACGTAATGAATTTATAATATTATAAATCGACCATTGTAATATTAATTCATCAATTTTAACATTAATTTGATAAATATTAATTGAATAAACATCAATTAAACATTACCCCCTCCTCTACGTGCTCCCTATCATAGGCCCCCTGGATTCACTCCCGTTCTCGGACCTCTGCCGTGGTAACTTTGAAAACAATTATCCACCCATGCTCCTTTGGTTAGTATCAAACCAAATAATTAAACGTCACAAAGGGGAACTCATATCGTGAACAAAGCTTAACTTCGAAATTGAATTGGAGACAGAAATAAGTGGAGCAACTATTATTTAGATGAATGATCGACAAGCAGTCATCAAAATGATCATCAAAATGACAAGCAGTCATCAAAATGAAGACAAAATGATCGACAAGCAGTCATCAATAAGTAAAGTTCTACAATCTGTATTCTACATCATTGATAATGAAGCTTACCTACCTATCACGAATATAATATCAAAAATCAGTGACGATTAGTACAATATCAATACCGCATTCGGGAGCAGCACACTATTGTCAGTATAGACAGAGTTGCCACGTCCAGTCCAGCTTCAGTACCGACCCCACCGCGTCAACCTCGGTAGTCTGTCACATTAATCACAGTGACGTCACATCGGTCAATAGTTTGCCCTACTGCCCCCTGCCTGTACGATGCATCATTCAGCAACGAGACACGCTCGCTTTTGATCGCAGCTCCCCGCCACCGCAAGCCATGCGCGATGAGGGAATACGTAGCACGCCTATTAGCGTCTTCACAAAGAACGGCGATGACGGGTCCGGTCCCGTCGCACGCTATGCGCAATAACGGAATACTTCACGACTTATTAGCTCCTTCACAAAGGGCAATGAATCCGGAGTCTACGGGAGGTCTCCCTAATGCGTTTCTGCTGATCTCGTCTCGCGCTGGTTCGGCACGCACGCTCGCGCACATCGGCGGCGCGCAATGCGACCGCGCTATATTTCGCGTCACGTCCGCGTTCTGTTCAGGCTGCGTGGAGATACGAAGTTCTGTCATGAATGAGCGCTAAGAAGTGGCCCTGCCTAAGCTTGCTTTTGTTTCCGCCGACTCTTAAATACTGCCTTCAACGCGGTGCGAGGAAGGCCTCAAATTTAGAACCTGGATGGATGGATTTGGGAAAGAGGAGAAGACTTGGAATAGTCAGCATCCGGATGGAAAAGAACCGAAAGGAACTGGTTATCCGATGATGTGGTAGAACTGGTTGGTGAACAATTTGAACCATTGGACAAAAAAACAAAGTAGAACTGAAAGTAAATATAGCCACACAGGATATAGTACAGTACACAGGCGAAAAGTATCATAATAGTGAGGTTTTATGATTCCATATTCCGTGTAGAACGAGATATCCCATCCCAAGGAATTAACAATATATTCTGTCAAAAAATAGCCGTTTCAAGCGATGATTGATTTTGGCCGCTGAAACCTGTTTAATAAAAACACTTTTAAAAATGTTTTAAAAAGTTTTAGTAGTGCAAAGTTTTAGTATTAACCCGAAGTATTCCAAGAAAAATAAATTACTGATATTGGCGATATTATCATGTTATTCAAGAGTTGGCTGGAAACATGAAATGAGCTCATTACAAGATTATGATACAAAATTTGTCCGTTTCTAAAGAATATATGCGTCTAGAGTCCATTCGTTCAGTGAAGCCAGTACAACATATTCAGTTACAACTGTCAATCTGGCAGCGTCCATGGAATCAAGGTCTGCTTCGCATGGCGCATAAATGCGCTCAGAAACGATTCGCTGCCGGGCGAGTTCCATTATGAATCCCCAGGCGAGGTTCGTTTTTGTTGAGGCGACCAATTAGCGTGCCCGAGATTAAAATGTTTCGGAGCTTCTGAAAAGTTTCAGTGGTGAATGATCTGGGATCACAATTAACCTGTGCAAATATTCTTTGCTAATAACTAAATACCGCAAATTTTTGTAACATACTATATTCTTACAACATATTACAAAATTATAGAGAGACATTTCAAGACAAAATCGTTTGCAAAAGTTATGTACTGTAAAGGATGGATAACTATACTTAAAATTTCATACTAAAACATTTTACAACATTTTTAAAATTTTCAAAACATTTCGCGCAAAGATAAAGCCATCGGTTACAACCGGCTTAATGAGATAAAATTAAAGCAAAATGGTATAAAATGCATTGCGTCGCAAAGCGGGGACAACGGGGACGCCGTTCCCTTCCAAGCCGAGAGGCAGTCCCTAAACAATATTTTTTATTTTAGCATTGAGCCTATGGGCGTTGCATTAAAAAATACCTCCCCCAACTTTCGAAAGGTGGCGCCGCCCTTGTTAATAGGGGAAAATACAATTTGCATATGAAATAACATCAGTCGCAGAATTCAGCCAAAACAAAACACATTCAACACGGCACTCACATCGCCCCACATATACCTCGTCATGTGAAACAAGCTTAGCAGCTTGTTAGCACTAACAAGGGCGCGCTACCATAGCGAGAGCGACTATACCGCAAATACCGCAAATGTGGTATCAGTATGCTCGGATGGCGACCTTTTTCCATATTATGCCAGGCATGAGATGGTCGTGAGAAGCACAATTACTCCCATAGCGATCGGAGCTCTTGAATCCCTCTGTTTACTTGCATGTCTCGCACTGGGAGTTAATGCCCCATGGGGACTTTGATGCCCCAAATTAGCATCGTGCTGGTCCATTATGCATTCCCACGCTAAATTATGTATATTCTAAGATGGAAAGTTCATTGTATAATCTGAAACCAGCTCAGACCAGTAGAAACCAGCTCAGACCAGTATGGCTGGGCATTAAATAACTAAGCAAGACATAGTTCGCAAGAGACCAAACAATTTGGGATAGTGCTCCCTGCGGCTCATAATTTGCACACTCAACTGCATAATTCACCTCACTTAAAGTGGGGAATAGGCCTACTCCTTCTTTTCTCAATTACCTCCCCAATGACAAATCAACCTATTTTGTAACCGGGTCCACCTGTCTCAAAATAAACGGTGCGTTGAATTACAAGTGCAGCATATTCCGATAAATCCTTATGTGGAGGCTTCGCGCCGTCAAATTCGACCGGTGGATGATGACTATTTGTATAGACAACCAGCAGTCGCGCTAAGCAGTGAGACATATTCTGCGCCATTAAATTTTAACTAAAGGCATCGTTGGATGCGGCAATGTCGTCATTATTTCTGCACATAGCGCACAGATCAGCCTACTCACATTGGTCATGTGGAGTTTGTTGACACTGAGTCTGTAGCATATTTTTTCTTTTGGGGGAAATTTTTAAGGGGGGCCCATTGTACTTCATCCCCAGAATCACTTAGTGCTGAGAGTCATTCCAAAGTCGCCATTCACATCTGGCAGAATAATTAATTATCATAGTCGCCAGGTGCTTTCGCACTAGAAGCATCTGCTCTTAATTACAACGACATCATATATGTTAGCTCTGGCCAGTGCCCATATAGGTAACATTTTCGCTACTCTTATAGTGACGATCGTTTTTTAGTTGAAAACAAAACAAATGCAAAACAGAAAATAATAAAAATTCAACTAAAGGGCTCCAGAGTGATTATCGTAACCAATTAAGTCAAAGCAGTAGCTTTTACCGTAATAAAATATATTTGACAATCAAAAGAGTGGCACACTCCCTTTAATGGTGTGTGAGTGCATGGGTGTCTTCTTAGTAGCTATAGTGTGTGTGCGTTGCGACTTTTGGAGATATGATGACTGATGAGATATCACAACAGGACTGTATTTTCCTCGCTTGGGCCGATTGGCTGGCATTTATGTTTTCTTAGCAAAAATATTGACCTAGGTTTTCCGCTTTTCGCAGGATACAGATGCATTATTGCGTAAGTGTATAAATTTCGTCTTGAAGCATCTGCCATGTCATGACTATGGACTGAATAATTACCGAGTTGGTTTGTAACGGATAATATGCTGCCAGCTGCCCACCCACAGCGGAAACAAAGCATTTCGTTTGGTATGATAACTAACAACTTGATCAATATTAACTTCTCCATGAAAAGTCTGGTTTCAAGTAGTCCGCAAACGCACATTTGTGCATTAGAACGTCCCACGGCTGAACTTCGCAGCAATGCTGATGTGATGTCAGCGTGACATTGACGTGCCGCGGGCGACCAGCCATCGCACGGCGCGAGGCGTCCGCTCCAGCGCCGTTCGCTGACGTCTGACCTTACACCTACATATAAAGTGACGTAGGATCAGTTCACACGTGAGGTAGGTAATTTACTATTTCGTCCTGCTACGCTGCAAATTTGGTGTGATAGTCTTAATAGAGCTGAATCTGAGAACAGCGAAGTTGGCTCTTTCTCACTCACTACAAGAATGAAATGCAAGCTATGAAATGTAGCTATGACAAGATATGACAAGATACGACAAGATATTAAATGAAATAATACATAGAGGCCCATGTGTGACAGCATTGTGACATACTTTTTAAACTATAATTATGAAAAAATCGGTGGCAGAAAGTCACTTACAAGGATTGCGACGTTGCTGGGTGAAGAGTCCGGTGTCGCTAACTATTACCATCAAACGAACCGACAGAGGATTATATTCTTCAGCTGAAATCGTGTAGATAAGTGCTTAAATTAAAAACATAATGAGAACAAAACAAAAATGGTGACTTACTTGAACAGATGCACAAAAGAGTAAAACGAAAAACACACTGTGTCTTATTAAAACTATTTCACATGTATGTGTCGTTACAAGCAACTTGAAGCAAAAACTACATTATTTGTATTTCAACACGCAAGAATATAAAGACGCTAGCATACAAAGCATGCATTGAAACAAAACATACAGAACATATAAGCAAACAAAGAATATTACCATGAATGAAACTATGGTTAAAGAAGCAACTAATATCTGTATAATTTTAGTTTATGCAACTAAAACATAAACACGATATAATGGGGACTTTTTGTCCAAAACGAAAAATGAGGCAAAGTAAAGCGACATCAAAGGACTAACTACTTAAATAATAACTAAGCGAACATGTGTTTGAAAGAGCTTAACACTTATCAGAAATCAGGTCAGCATATTTGTTAGTTCTTAACTTCAGATCCATTGGATAGCTACATTGTATGTCATTGTTTTTTTTTCTTCAAGTGTTGGCATATTTTTCCTGTATTGTAAAACATATTTGTATCACTATTTATAGCTGTATAGCGCAGTTATGTAGAATACACCAAGGCTTGTTGGAATACACTAAGCCGTTAGCCCGAATAACTACCCAGTACATAATAAAACCCAGTTCTACTCCACCGATGTGTCTCACCTTGAGGTTGGGCGGCACGGCGTGGCCGGCCCGCCTCAACTCCGTCCGGAAGGCGCCAGCGGTGACCGCCAGCAGAATCTCGTGCACCGACTGCCGCGTCACGTGCTTCACCTGACACACGTGCTCCCAGCTGAGAGACCCCAGACAGATGTCCGCCGCCTGACTCCAGCCGGGCTGCGTCTCCACCGGCCGCCGCTGCTGCAGCGACGCCACCAGCCACTCCGTCAGCGTCACGGGCGTCACGAACAGCGCGCGCAGCACGTTCAGCGAGTAGGTCAGGCTGCCGAACGTCGGCTTCACATGCTCCGCCTCGGGAGGAGCGTCGGCCAGCGCGTGGCAGAG
This sequence comes from Semibalanus balanoides, assembly GCA_014673585.1. Taxonomy (NCBI): domain Eukaryota; kingdom Metazoa; phylum Arthropoda; class Thecostraca; order Balanomorpha; family Balanidae; genus Semibalanus; species Semibalanus balanoides. Next base: position 3,474 of record VOPJ01004972.1, on the reverse strand, counting down.
GACTCGCAGCAGGCCGACGCCGTCCGAGACAGCCTGGTGGGTCCGCAGCAGCACACAGGTCTCCTCGGAGGCGGGCAGGGCGAGGGTGACCGCCTCCCAGAGCGGCCGATCAGCAGCTAACGGTAGCAGTAGCCGCTCCGAGACGAACCGGCCCAGCTCGGCCACGTCCGCCAGCTCCGGTCCCGCGCTCACGTGAGCCTCGATGCTGAACTGGTCGTCAGAGACCCAGGCGAGCCCGCCGGCCACCGGTATCACCTTCTGAAACAGGCGGCAGACGGAGGCGGGCGCGACGGCAGCCTGCAGGCGCAGGCGGCGCTCCACGGCAGTCCTGAACGCCTGCAGGCTGAACGGGCCGGCGCAGAAGAGCAGCGCCTGGTACACAGGCTGCACGGGGCCGGTCGCGTGCAGCCACTGCGCGTCGTACGGCGCCACCAGGCTCAGCGCGATGCTCAGTCGGTGTTTCAGCGGGTACTGGCGCAGGCCGTGGCTGCAGACGGCCGCTAACCGTCGCGCTGCCGCCGCTAGAGGGTACACGATCAGCACGCACAGAGTCAGACAGATTCCCACCGTCAGACTGGCGGCCACCACCAGCAGGGACTGGATGAAGCTGCGGGTGATGCCCTCGTCCAGAGGGTGCACCAGGCGCCGCGGCCGGCCGCTGCGCAGGCCACAGTCGGAGAGGAGGGAGACGGTGACGGTGCTGCTGCTGCTGGCGTCCGGACGGGACGGGGAGGGGGAGGGGAGGTCAGGGGTGCCGCTACTGTCCTCCTCCGGCGGCCCCGGTCCGGACGAAAATGTCGTGGAGCTGGTGTGCAGATCTGCGCTGGTGGCTTCAACAGGGCGCTCTGGTGACTGCATCCTCTAACCTGGAACAGAAAGTGCTTGTTAGGTGATAGATGATGGCAAGTTGTAAGGGAGAGTAGAAGGAGTTAAGATTTTTCCTTGAGCAGCACCACATTAAAAACATATGATGTTTATGATAAATAACTGTTTTCCCCACCAGAACATAGCCCATTCTTCAGTTACAAATTACAATTATGATATCATTTTGTTAAAAACTCGTAATTGTGTTTTACCATACAAGTGATGTAAGGGCCCATTACATAGCATGCATCATTACCCTCCCCCCACATACATACACACACACACACACACACACACACACACACACACACACACACACACACACACACACACACACACACACACACACTGGATGACTTGTATAACGGAGTGAGGTATGTTGAACAGACTTTAGTGGAACGTAGCAGTGATGTTCGGTAATGTATGACATATGTAATATATACTCCACAAATGCCCCATGCGGCCGTAAATGAAATCCGTGGGCGTAGTCTGCAATTAGTGCGCTCCCTTTTAGTTCGGCCGGGAGAGCGCTGGGTTTTCCCCATCCAACCCGTCTGAAGCACTTGCTTCGAGTCGTCTCATCTATTGCTTTGTTCCGCACGTAGGTAGTCTGTGGCCGATAACAGCGGTCATATTCAAGGTCAAGTGACGTCAGTGGGCGGGGTTGCCGCATTCAGAGGTGTTTTTTTAAATAATTATTTTTGCAGCTAAGTTCTGCCAATCAGCATAAAGAATGTTTAAAGGGAATAGTTCACCTTTAACATTGGGTTTTGAGTTGAGATAGCCAAGTTGTGGCGCATAGAGACGATTGATCATTCGTTTTACGAATTCGTTTAAGTGCGATTAATAGAACATATACTTTTATTAATATACCTCTATACTAATAGACAGTGTTATACAGCGATGCACCTATATATGAGTCTATAATGCTCTCATTACTGTATATCGGCCTGAACCTAGCAGGCATAAGTCCTAACCCAGTCAAACTCTGCTGGATATAAATACTGCACTCTTTGAGTATTAGCATAATGTGACTCTTGTTCGAGTCTTAAAGTTAAAGTGTATACAATACGCAAATCAGAAATTATCTACAAGACTGCACGCAAATGTTCATCGTACTGATAAGTGCTGCACGCATTTGTCGTATGATTTCGCTAATAATATAACTCAAAGAAGTGTTTTATAAGCGATTTTAGCAACAATCGCAACAAACGTATCACAAAGCTCATTCGTGCAATCAAGGGAATAAGGTGCTGAGACACCATGTTCTTGTCCAGCGCTAAAATATTGCAACTTGTATAAACTTATTCCTGAAGCAACACGTCATCATTGTTTTGCAGATCAACAAATCAGCCAATCAGCGATGGAACTGGAAGATACGATGCCCACTCGCTCCGGCTTCTAGGACTCCGGTTAGCCAATTGTAACAAATTTAGGGGATTTATGAGAATTTGAAAGTTTCTCAAGTGCTATATTCGGCAGGAATTCAGCTTAGCTATCTCAACTCAAAATCTGCGAATTGACAAAGGTGAAACTGTTCCACCCACTCGGTCCCCGATCCAATAAGGGCAATGTATTGGTATAGAAAGCTTCCGCTGGCTCAACGATTAATTCCAATTAGTTGCATTCGATTTGTAAATAATTTTAAATGTTCCGAAATATACTAATAATACGCTGTACATAATATAAAGATTCAATGACAAATCATGAATGATGGAAATTGACATTCAAAAACACCTCTTAATCGCACACCTTAATTTCTTCCATCGACATGGCCTCAAATAAATGCAGCCGTGGCAGTAACTAGACCAAAAAATGTGTCAGGCAAATAATAAATTAAAGTGATTGACGTTAGTATACAATGTCTTGGCACGTCTACATCAGCAGTAGCATTCCGGTAAGTCATAACACAACGACAAAAATGCTGTGTCACCGTGCCACTCCCCCTGGCATCGGGCCCTAATCGGCGGCCACAGAAGCTGAACGACGATGACATCCTTACATCGAGAGCGATATGTATCTCTCATAATCACAAAAAGATGATTCCGGCTCCATCGCTCCCCACTCGGTCACCCCCCCCCTCGGTCCCCGTCCCCCCCCCCCACCCCTGCGTTCCCCGCCGACCGCAGTCGGCCGCAGCATTAGCCGCAGTCTGTCTGTCTGTCGGCTATTCGCCCGACTTGTTATTACATGTTCCCAGCATGACCTCCCGGAGTCGGAGAGACAAACAGGCAGCCCCGTCGGTCACCACTGATGCATCAGCCGGACATGACTGTCCCGTCACCACTCGTCTCCACCCCGGGGGCAATCGATGCGGCGGTCCGGAGCAGCGGCCGCCCTCCCGGACACAATAACAGACGCGTCTCTGAATAGCCAACACAGCGGCTTTTCAGGGCGGCGCGCGACGGCATGGTCCGGGCAACCACCGCGCGCTGGCAGACGGAAACATGCGCCGTGGGAGGGGGAGGGACGGGAGACCAGTTACTTGGGTAGATGAGTATGTCTTATATTCAGCCCACGCAGGCAAGCTGAAGCCTAGCAGATAACAGATGTATTATTCGGGACCAAGATTAACTAAGTAATAAAATATGGGAGCCCGTGAATAAGAAA
>VOPJ01004971.1:0-15670 GCA_014673585.1 Semibalanus balanoides | reverse complement strand
AATATTTACCCCCCCTACGCCGCGCGTTCGGCGAGAGACCCCTACGCCGCGCGGGTTAACTGAAGCAATGTGGAATCAGACATAAATTGTATAATCACTAAGCACTATTGCAACTACTTAGTGAGTCGAGGCAAAGGGAACTGGTACATTTTCAATGGTTATGGTCAACTTTTAATGGTTACCATAATTGTATTTTATCCGTGTATCTATATATGTTAGCTTCACATACTTTTATGGTGTAAATGAAAAAGGGGTTGCATATCATAAAATATTTTTCATATGTATGGAGAAGGATAATGTCAGCTATCATTAGGCGTGTTTACACCGCACTAAATATATTCCGCGGAAAATTTGCCACGGATATTCTTTGTACATTTTCGGCCGTAATTTCACTAGATTTTGGGTACATTTCTTCCGATCTACTTTCTTACGCGTGTCTGCTCGTGTGTCGTTTGCTGCGCTTATGCGACGAGATCAAATTATGGCCTTTCCGCGATTGTGGAAAATTTTCCGCGGAATATATTTAGTGCGGTGTAAACAGGCTATTGTAGCCAGTAGAAATTACACATCTTCAGGACTTAATTGCAAAAGTGCAAATGCACCTCCAATTCCCTTGTGCAAAATTACCAACCGTGCGCAGTTGATCGCATAACACCACAGAAGCATTGCAAGTATTAGAGCACATCATTGTGAAATTCAAACCACACGCTCGGCACGGGATCCCTAATCTGAACGTTGGTTTGACATAAAAACGATCAACAGCGCACCTTTTTTCTTCAGTATACCAAATTTGTGCTGTTTGCGTGTGGATAAAGCCAATAATATTTCTGGGGACTTACACGGCATTTTACTCGTTAGCTCTTACGTGGATCTGATATGGTAACTCGTTGCGAATGTTTGATGACAGATTTGTATGACGAGGAATCTGCAGATTTTATGATATTTCATTATGTGTGAAGTTGGAGACCACATTGCGGTTTTAACACCTACCAGTGTCATATTTTGTGGGAGATCAATGTATATTCTTAAGTTTTTAATGTGTTCGATGGTAGTTTTTGCCATAATGAATGAGAATATATACAAAGGAATGATCAATAACATGGCAGTGATGTTTATTTAAATGGAAAAGTCGAGATAAAAAGGAATGAGCTTTCACTGTTACGGCATCGTCAGATTAAAAAAAAAATGAATCTGACGATGCCGTAACGGTGAAAGCTCATTCCTTTTTATCTCGACTTTTCCATTTAAAACTGAACAAATCAACTGCAGCGATGAGTTATAATGATCAATTCACTTTATAGAAATAATAAAAATAATAACATAATAATATTCAATTAAACAGCAGTTTTCGTTTTCGATGCAACGTCAACCGTAGGCCTAAACAGAATGTATTGCTTTTTTGGCTAGATTCTGCGTTAAAATCCTGAAGACAGTGATACAATATAGAAACAATGCTACTGATATACAGAGATGTTTCATAAAAAATAGGCACCCACTAAGTTCCATTCGTTTCATATCTGCCAACATATTTATGGGCTGAAAAAAAGAAAAACCAAACATTACCATTACGAAAGAAACACAACCCACCCCCCCCCCCCCCCCCCCCCCCCCCCCCCCCCCCCCAACACCCCCCCACCCCCCCCCCCCCCCCCCCCCCCCCCCCCCCCCCCCCCCCCCCCCCCTAAACCATTACTTCTTTTCAGACTATCATAAACATAATATAATTATCGATAGCAACTTCATTCTGTGGCTACACGACAGTCGAAAAATTAAATATGCTGTCAGGCCAACCAAGGGTGAACGAAAAATAAGTCGCACGCGAGGACATCTGTATTACACATAAGTATTCCCAAAAGTTGCCACACAAAAAACTTTGGAAGACTCAAGGACCTACATTCGATGAAAAGAAGAAAATCAACTAAAAACATTAAGAACGCATCAAAAAATTCAAAACGGTGAGATGGAAATAATGATGTCGCGACACTAGTTCACCAGTCAATCGCTCAAAATGAGCTCCACCACTATGGACGCACGCTTGGAGACGCTTCGGGACGGCACTGACTGACGAAACTCGCTAACTGCCTCTGGGAAGGCTGTGTCCAGCAGGTCCTGAGCAGGTCCTTCAGCTCTTTGACGTTGTGGATGCTTTCTCCTTTAAAAACAATTTGCTCACCTCTCCCCAGACGAAAAAATCAATAGAATTCAAGTCCGGATTTTTTGCCGGCCAGGCTTCCGGCTCCATGTAGCCGGGACATGATTCTCCCAGAAATTATCTGACGCTTCGAGCCGTGTGACATGGTGTAAGGGGCAACTATGTAAGGGGCAACAATGCAGATGTAAGGGGCAACAATATTTGCGCGTGCCATAAACTGGACAGTGGATCCTCTGATTCGAGGATCTGATTTACAGTTGTTTGTATGGAAACTGTTCATGCTTTAAAACCCAGAATCGTTTCACTAGAGTGTGTGACAAACCTTTTCTTTCGGCATCGTGTAGCCACATATGAATATCTATCGATATATGTTTATAGTGGTCTTTTACACGGTAAATGGTAGTTTGTGCTTTCGTATGGTATGTTTGGTGTTTCTCTTCGGGTAAAACTGTGGCAGATATGAGCCGAAAAACAAAGGGGTGCCATTTTTTATGAAACACCCTGTATAGCACACATACACGTACGCAGAGCGCAAAGATTTTGGCGCGGGCGAAAATTTGTGCATTTCAAACTATATCTGGGGATAGTCAATGCCGAAATGTTTTTGGAAGGCAGTCAGGGAGTTAACCCGCGCAGCGCTGGGGTATCCGGCCGAGCATGCGGTGCTGGGGGGTAAATTTACCCCCCCCCCGTATCTTCCGAGCCAATAACCACAGCGAGACGCACAAAGCAGCGATCGAGGCTATCGATGAGATGAACCTCATGCATACCTGAAATTCCTCAAATAAGCTCACATGTCAGGTTACTGTCAAATCAAAGGCCACATTTGATATATTTGAGTTCTTGGGCCATACTTGTCATCTAAAGCCTTAGATTGAGACTATTATATTTCACAAGTGCTCTCAAAGGTATACTGCATCTCCCGTATTAAGAAAACGCGAAATTGCAATCAAAATTCAAAGGTCAAGGTCAGGTCACAAAACGTCACTGTTGGCAAGAGTTATACGAAAGTCATCTAATGCGTGTTTTAGGGCTTTTGCACGAAAAATTCGTAAGAAGTAGCAATTTTCGCATCTGACACCATCAAAGGTCAAAGTCAGGTCAAAAATGGAAATTAATTAATTTAAGTAAACAAAGCATGTTCCTAGACCAGTTTTGTCTCAGAATTACAGCAATGACATTTGTTTATATGAATCTGGTCAATACAAGCCAAAAATATTGAATTTGAAAAATGACGTCATGAGTAGCGTAGGTATACTTAGAAAACCATTGGTAAAAAAGGTATTGCTTTGGAATTTCGTTTGGGAATTGGTCATCCTTGGTTCTCTCACACACATCTCTATTTAATTATCTTAACAAATTTTGATTTTGTAAATAAAAGTAACACAAAATTATTTATTTTGATATTTAGGGGTTAAAAAACATAATACAAAAGGCAATTTTAAATATGTTCTCTCTGTTGAGTTTGTCATTGCAATTGGCTTTATTATTCGATTAACTACGATTTGGAAACATTTATCGTTTTCGTTTTTCTACCAAAAAAGGCATGACATGACGTCATTAAAACGTCATTATCTCCGAAAGTAACGCATCATTGTCAATATAATTTACTGAACAGACTTGAAACGATGCAGTATCAAGCATTACAAATTTGTCGTCGCTATCTTTTATCAATTTCAAGTAATTGAGAAAATCCGGGAGGAGGTAAATTTTACCCCCCCCCCCCTCCAGCGCTGCGCCAGTTAATCAGAAAAAGTGTGAGTCATAAATTGGAAATTGACAGCTAGGCTGCAGACTCAGCCACTGCAGAGTGCCGAGTGGACCGAAAACAAAACGTTCCGAACTTCAAAACTTTATGTCTGTTAAAATGCATGCGTGAGGACCGTGAAACTTTGACGAAATAATGTCAGAACATATGTCTACTCTTTCTTAAATTTTGATGTAGGTACGCATATTTGGTCGTAATCTATTGCACTGTAAAGAAAACGTGACAGATTACGATTTTTCTTTACATTCTCTTCCTCCCAACAAAAAACGTTCTGAACTCGTAACGTATGTTGGAGGCGTTTGGATGAGGATAGATGTTTGGAAAGCTTGTGAAACCGTTTATAAGGCTCCTGTTGATGTCTCTACTTATTTTCAAGTAAATTTATCCATTTGGTCTTATTTTATGAACTCCGAAACACAAAATGACCAATACAACTTTTTTCTCACAGCACTTTTATTTGACCACGCGAGCGATCGCACCTCCCTCGGCGCGGACCACAGCGTTCCAGTCATCGTTTCCACTCCTTCGCCTGATGGTGTCCCAAGAGTCAATCCCTCCCATGCAGTCACTATCGCAATCTTCAACTCCTCCAGGGAGTCGAGCTTCTGATGGCGGGTCTCGTACACCGTCTCTGCCAGGACGCTCCAGACACAGAAATCCAGAAGGCTAAGATCCGGTGAGTTCGGCGGTCACTCGTTCTTGCCGATGTAGCCACACCGATCCGCCAGTAATCACTGGGTTCTCTGCTCCTATGGGAACGAGCTACATCTTGCTTGCTTCATCGAAAAGGACAAGTGGCCACCGAACTCACCGGACCTTAACCATCTGGATTACTGCGACTGGAGCGTCCTGGCAGAGGCGGTGTCAGAAATTCGACTGGCAGAGACCCTCCGTCAGAAGTTCGACTTCCTTGAGGAGCTGAGGGCTGCGATAGTGGCTGCATGGGAGGGATGACTCAGGGACACACAGGGCGAAGCATCCTGCAGTGGAGTTAGTGCAAACGAAACATAAGAACTCTGAACGCTGTGGTCCGCGCATATGGTGAGTTGCCGATCGCTACGTGTTCAAATAAACTCTCGCAGTCAATCCACAAAGTTATATCGGTCGATTAGCCGTTTTTCACGATGGATTATTTTTGCGCGAAATGTTTAAACATTTAAGAGTTGAAATGTTTGAGTATGAAAAGTTTTAGTCACTTACAGATATATTCCAAGAAAAATAACTTTACTGATTTAGGCCCCTATTATCATTATTTCAAGATCCCATGACAAAGCAATGAAATTTTAGCTCATCACAAGAATACATGATTACAAAATTGGCTCCGTTTTCTAAAGAATCATATGCGTCTAGAGTCATTCGTTCAGTTAAGCATACCCCATATTTAGTTAATCTGGGAAGCGTCATGGATCCCAGTCTGCCTTTGCGATGAGCGCATAGTATGCGCTAGAAACCGATTCGCTGGATGCGAGTCCATTATGAGTCAAGGGAAGGATGCTTTGTTGAGCGACCAATAGCGTGCCCGAGAATAAAATGATTCAAGATGTTCTGAAAGTGTCAGTAGGTGAAGATCACAATCAACTAACACACATCACATCACATCACAACTAACCTATACATAATTATCTTCCTAAATACCACCAAACATCATTTTTTAAATACTATAATATTCTTACCAACATATTACAAAATTCTGAGAGACATTTCAAGACAAAAAGCGCTTGCAAAAGTTGTGTAGTTAAGGAATGGATAAGTATAATAAAACTTGCATACTAAAACATTTCAAAACATCTTGAGATGTTTTAAAACATTTCGCACAAAAAACTCCATCGTGAAAACGGCTATTGTTTTGTTTCGGAGTTCATAAAATGAGAAAACATGGATGGATTTAATTGAAAATAAGCAGACACATCTACAAGAGTCTTAAAAACGGTTACGCTAAATGTAAAATATATATTCTCATCCAAACACCTTCAACATACATTACAAGATCGGAAAGTTTTTTAGGCGAGAAGAAAGAAGTAAAGAAAATGCGTAATATGTCGCGTTTTCTGTACAGTGCAAGAGATCACGACGAAATTTACTTACCTACATATACATTTAGGAATGCCGAATTAATATAAATATGTTCTGGCAAAGCAAAATATATCGTCAAAGCTGTACGGTCTTCAGGCATGTACTTTAATAGACTTAGGGTTTTGAAGTTCGGAACGTTTTTTTCGGCCCACCTGGTATATCTACTACACCAGAATATCTACTACAGTAATATACTACACCAGACCGGTACAGTGTGAATCTACTACACCAGATCAGTACAGTGAAATGACTATTGAGTTGGAAAATAGCATACAAATGCAACGTACATTTTCAAAAGGCTTGCCATAATTCCAAATATTAATGAAGAGAAAGGTTAGCACATATCATTCATAAAGTTACCTGATGCATCGTTGATATGCGACTTTGACCCATACAAATATGACAGAATAACTACAAGACAGCATATCCTCTAGACTTATTGATGTGGAACATACACATTTCGTTTGTTTCTTATTAAGGCAGTAAGCATGTTTATATAATCCTGAAAGACAGCGTTGTCAGTGGGTGAGGTGGACTTTAACTGCCCATGCAACAAAACGAGTTTTGGTGTGTGCAAAGTCTTGACTTTAACGCTGCAATACCGTTTGCAAAGGACGTTTGCTTTCTTATGCTACATTGTTTAAAAATAATGTTTGCATCTTGACATAAGTCATTAAAAAAACACTTGTGAAAGAGCTTCAAAATGCAATTGAATACAAGATTAACACTCACCTTGGAGGGCCTTTTGGGGATGAACAGACAACACAAATCAAATCCTCCCTGGAGGGAGGATTTCGTCCCCTCCTTATGATCTAAAAAAATATGCAACATAGCGACAAGCAGACAACAGCGTCAGATATCTCGAGACAAGCTCTACCGAAGGTATATCTGTCTTTTATAGGTCACTTCAATATTTAAGTCACCAGAGGTCACCAAAGGTCACCAAAGGTCAGATTTTACAGATTTAGGACATCGCTCCAGATACCCATTAATATCTCGGGAACTATGATCGCTAAAAACAAACGGTAAAAAATTAGTTGAAAGCTTTGAAAATTTAAATATCTTTCATGACTTCAACTTTGATCTCAGGTGATTATTTCAGGCTACAGAGGTAAATGCAGGTCAAAATTGCTATTTTTGTTAACAATTATTTTTCGCAAATAACCTTTTAATTAATTAAGGTAAAACAACATGTTTGATGCTATCATGTTTGTCTTGTCCAGGTGCTTGGAATCAAAATAATTTTCACCAGGCTAGGTCAACTGAGAAGTTTGGCCTTTGGTTAAGGCCAAGTAGGTCATGTTGCATATTGTGAGACGTGTCTTGACAAGACATTGGTACCATTTCCACTTCTCTAGCTTTATTCTGTACCAATATTTATTGACAAACAAGTGTTAGTGGTCACAAAATTGACCCGGACCTTAGGTTACCGATATCAGAAATCTGAGACAAAAAAAAATGGAGGTGTCTATGACCTTTTTATATCCTGCAAGTTTGAAACTGATCGTCCCAAAACTGTGGCTGCATATTACCGCAAACGTTTTGGAGGTGAGGTCATCATGTGACCTTGTCTGGTGACCTGGTCTGAGATGGCTCGAGATCAATCATTTGACATAATGTGGGTAGTTAATTTTCGAACAGGTAGGCAAACAAATGCTGCACCACCGCCACCGTTTTTCCACTATCCTCGAAAAGCCGGAGGGTTGGGTGGATTTCGACCCCCATCCAGGTCGCGTGTTAAAGGGATTTGGAGATAAGTGCATCATCTCCCCATTGATCTGCTAAATAAATACAACACTATATAAGTCCCATGCAACTGTCCACGTATGTACTTATAATAATGACTATTTTAGAGGATGCCAGCCACATGCAACAATTGCATGTGGCTGTGTGTGGCCCGGGTCTCCATCCGCCGCTTCCGGACACGTGTAGCGTACGGGGCCAACACCTGTGCAACACACCAAACGGGCCGGTACAGCTACAAACCAGCCGCCACACTGGCAGGGGACATCGAACTCAACCCTGGACCGTGCGACTCCCCCCTCGGTGGGTTGCCACCTTGGACATTGACGCATACCACGTTAATGCCAGGAGTTTAAAAAAGCAGCTGGGCGATCTTCGAGCATGCGCCCCTGTCCTCGAGCGCCATGATATCGTTGCTATCACCGAGACCTGGCTGAATGACACCGTCACGGACTCCGAGCTTGGTGTTGGTTTCCAGGAACATGCCTGGTTTCGCCGCGACCGTGGATCCCTCGGTGGTGTGGTGGCCTGCGCCGTGAGACGTCTTTCTTCGCGTTCTGCGGCTTCCCGGATCCGGACGGAGCGAGATGGCTGCTGATCCTCTGCAGAGCGCGGCGGTGACGGTCGCTGTGTGCTACCGGCCGCCCAGCGACGATGCTGCACTGCAGAGAATCGCAGACACTCTTGCAGCCGTCCAGCCTCAAGATTGTGGACTTATCGTCGCTGGTGATTTCAATCTACCGGAGATCTTGTGGTCGGCGTCGGCGGGCGGCGCAACTCCCAGACTCCAGAGGCAGACCAACAGGGCCGTCCGCTTTCTTGATGAGTGCAACTCTTTAGGTCTTAAGCAGTGGGTGTGCGAGCCGACCAGGGGTGAGAGCGTGCTTGATTTGATGCTTACCAGACGGCTGCCGACAGTAGTCGATGTTCTGACAGCGTGCTGGTTACTTATCACAGAGAGACTGTTGCCACGTCACAGTGCCCGGACATCGTTGCCCTCTATTTGGACCAGACCTCTGTGTTCCTAACTATAAACGAGCGGGAACTTCGATGGTTTCTGCGCCGAAGTATAATCCTGATCCGTGGGACTGCTGGACGAATGTGGCGTCGACGAGGCGGTAGATACCTTCTACACTCTACTAGACTCCGCCATCGCCGACTACATCCCCACGGTGGTCCTCCGACGCGGGACGCCACCGTGGTTCGGCAGTGCCGTGCGTGTCGCCTTACGCCTGAAGGAAGCGGCGTACCGACGCATGCGTCGAAACCCTGTACCGGAGGCCAGGGCTAATTTTGCAAACAAAAGGAGGGATTTTAAAGCACTGTCTAATTTAAGATACTTTCAATACCTGCGCGGGCTGACAGTAGATTTTAAAGCTAACCTAAAGTGATATTATTGATATTGGTTAGTGCTTGTGCGAGGAACATGTATAAGCAAATTATAAATAGGTTTATCATTTATGACCTCTTCCTTGAAATTAAAATATGATAGTACCAAAAAACGTTATATTAATATTTCGAGTACAGCTCTTCATCAAAAATTACACATTACCTGTTTTGGTAATGTGTAATTTCTGATGAAGAGCTGTGCTCGAAATATTAACATAACGTGTTTTGGTACTATTATATTAGCCGTTTTCAATATGAATTATTTTGCGCGAAATGTTTTAAAACATCTTTAGATGTTTTGAAATGTTTTAGTATGAAAGTTTTAGTACACTTATTTTTGCCTTAACTACGCAACCGTTTTCACGATGGAATATTTTGCGCGAAATGTTTTAAAACATTTTGAAATGTTTTAAAATGTTTTAGAAGTAGCCGTTTTTACGATAGACTAATTTGCGAGAAATGTTTTAACTCTCGCCCTACGGTCCCATATGGCGAGGGTTAAAACATTTTTTCGCAAATTAGTCCATTGTGAAAACGGATACTACTAAAACATTTTAAAACATTTCAAAATGTTTTAACATTTCACGACCAACATAACCCTTCGTGAAAAACGGCTACATAAACCATTTCAAAAACATCATATAAGATTGTTTAAAACATTACCCTTCGCGCAAAAAAATAAAACCCATGGGGTGAAAACGGGCTATTGTATCATATTTGATGCTGCTCTTTAATAAATTATATTTTATATTTTTATTTTTTCGTCGTTACCTTTTGCACATTTGTATTTCATTGATGTCCATGGTTATTTATAGCGATGTCCTTTGCGCCACGTATATCTGCTACATGCCTAGATTTACATGAAGCTTACTCCTGTCTGATGTCCGTGCCTTTTTGACTTCACCTGTTAGTGGGGGTGACCCTGTTGGTGATCGCTTGAATAAATAAATCAATAAATTGCAATTGATCATAACCAGGTTAAATGCCAGACCGTTTTCAGCATACTATAATTTACAACTATCAGTTATTTTGCATATTTTTCGTCAACGGGTATCCTGTAGGGCTATTGAACCATGCTATAAGGAAAACTGTAATCGTCCAAAATTGAAACATTTCCTATATTAAGAAGACAAAGTAGGTATATGTGTGATTTTTACGAACAAATGTGCTTATAATTAGTTTCTCTTAAAGGGACACTGCCGTCTGCCACCTTCACAAAAGTTCTCAAATGTACGCCGCTTGTGGTGCTAAATATGAAGTAATTGTTACCGAACACGATTATGACATTTGTTTCTCCCAAACAGTGCTCAATTAAAAAAACATATTTGGGCTGATGACGTCATATCAAGGAACTTCGGGAAATAGAGAAAACCTTCACGCTGCCAAATGTATAGTTAATGTAAGGCCAAATGTAAAACAAGTCAACTATCATCAACATTTAGTAAAGAGAGATGACGACATAGACTCCTGGTCTATGTATCAATACAATATTTACTTTTTTAAAGATGTCAAGATCAAGCTCAAATTTATTTATGATTCCACCTCGGTGGTTGTTCAGCTTATACCATACATAACTTCAATGCCAAGCACTCAAAATGGCTATCTCAGCTCAAATATAATGTTAAGGTGGTGCAGTGTCTCTTTAATGCAGGAACTGCGCGACTGCAGCAATAGTTGCGTTAACATAACAATAAATGTGTTCCGTGAAATTTTCTAAAAGAGAAACATTTCAGCTTTACCGGACGTATGCTCCCCAGATTTGAGGTAGGTATAGCGTTTTTTTCCAATTATTCGGATCTACTTCCTTCCGCGTGCAATCCATGCTGCGTCGATGCGACGACATAATCCGTGTGTATTTTCGCCATATTATGCCATGATGCCATGTTATGCCATGATGCAGCTTTGACAATCCGTGGCACGACCCTCCCTCCCGACCCTCCCGTCTCCCGTTCGACGCCAACGCGCGAAACTTTAGGTCTCAAGTGAGGAGATATCTCCTCGGAGATCAGATTTACCATTATGATGATGCGTTTGGCTGTGTTATGTGCGGCTGTTGAATGCTGCTGCTGAATCTCGGCCCTGATTTACCATTATGATGATGCGTTTGGCTGTGTTATGTGCGGCTGTTGAATGCTGCTGCTTACCATTATGATGATGCGTTTGGCTGTGTTATGTGCGGCTGTTGAATGCTGCTGCTGCTGAATCTCGGCCCTGATTTTCCTCCCTGACGTGTGACAACGAGCACCCACATTTGATGTATTTGTCGTGAATAAAGAATCTGAATCTTGCTGCACCTTGCTATAGATTGAATACGTTTTTTCACTCTGAATTACTGTGTGGTTGATTGTGAGTTCATATTTCCAGGAAGACGGGGAAGAGTACACTTGTAATTGGTCCTCATCCCACTCCCTGCTGCCCATTTTAGTGAAGAAGTTCATGGTCAAAAACAGTGGAACTACTTAGAAGATTGACGCAAATTCTGGTTCCTATTTGTTGGTAGGCATAAGTGTAACCAATTGCATTGGTGTTCAGGTATCTTCTCTTGTGATTCTGAGTCCACCATTAAATAGCGGATGAATTGTTGATATGCCAATAAATAATCATGGTAAACACCTTTCGTGTCTTCAGTTTTTGGAATTTGTTGAGTTTCTGCCCGACCGAGACAAGCCTTCCAAGTTCCTAATGATCCGGAGTTTGGCTGCCTGATCACGTACACAACTCAAATAAAGTCACTACCATTTATCAGACTGACGGACAGGCTATTGCATAGTGGCCATAATGCATCGCTGACGGGAAAACAGATTGATTGATGTGAGCTTTGATTTAGCTTTATTGACAAAGAGCAATGGTGCAGCGCAATGCAACGTTGGTGAAGGTGGATTGGCAGCCTTTGCCCTCGACGAAGATGGCACTTCCATTATCAAGGGTGATGGTTTCCGGAGCATCAAAAAGGGCAAGCAGGCAGGCACAGGTCGGATCGGGTCTGGTCGGGTCGGATCGGGTCGGAGTCGGAGTCGGGGTCAAAAATCGAAGTCGTGGTCGGGTTCGTGGTTGGAGTATAATTTGTTTATTAATTTAAGTTTTGTTTTATTAATTTAAGCAGGTTTTAACCGGATCACATCAGGAAAATCCACTGGCTTGCATACATTCAATTTAAGTCAGCTTTTTCAACCCTGGAACATATTTTCATAGCTCATTATGTACACAAGGTAGGTAGGGTTAACAACTGCAACCAGACACATCATAATACTGAACTTGTTATGCTATCAGGGTGTAGGGTTTAACAAGATGGCATTATAACATGCTTTTTAGGAAAGGGAAAGCCCCACTTTTGTTCTCCTTAATGTAAAAGGACATCATATATAAAAGGACAAAAGAGGTGGGAGGGGGGAGATAGGCTCCCACCCTGCATGATACAGATCAAAAATATAGCAAACGTCACTTCAATGTTTAATGTCACTTACTAGCCTCTCCTTACCTTAGCGATTCACAGAATTAAGAGGCTAGTTTAGTCTGTACTTATTTTAACTATGGCTTCAAATTCTGTTCAGACTAATGCAAAATGCAGCTAACAGAGCACTTTCTAAAAAAAAACTTGCCCGGATAAACACTACCAATTATTACGAGCGAGCGTGAAGAGCTCGCTCGTCTTCACGTGATATATGGGAAAATTCTTATCATGAGCGACCAGACCCGACCCAACTTATGGCGACGCTTTTGAGAAGCTAATATCTTTGCAACCGCACGTCCGATTGACAATCGGGCTTCTTTGCTGAGTAGCCCCATCCAACCTTCCCTATTTGATATACCGGTGCCGACTCATGTGGGTGACTACCACTGCGCGTGGCGCGTGGCGCGTGAGGGATGTTGAAAAGTGCTTTTTTGCACAAAAAAACAAAAAACAAAACGCGACGGCTGGGCTGATTGTGTTCGTATATGGTGTGTGATTAGGGACCCTTCAGCCGCCACTTTTCACAATTCAGGGGTGGGGTGTCTCTGCACGTGCGCACGTGCACATCCCTATTTTATATCTCAGGGACGACTGAACCGATTGCGTTCCAATTTGGTATGTGGTTAGGGACCCCTCAGCCGCCGCTTTTTCAGGGGTTAGGGGTGCGGTTCCTCTGCACGTGCGCACGTACACACCCCTATTCTATGTCTCAGAAACGGCTGAATTGTTTGTGTTCGATTTTGGTGAGTGGTTTGGGACTCCTCAGCCGCCGCCTTTCCACAAGTCAGGGGTCCAAGTATGTACCTTTCCGCAAGTGCCTCTGCACGTGGGCACCCTCTTTGCATCTCAGAAACCACTTGCCTGATCGAGTTAAAATTCACCATACATTTCCTTTGCGCTCGCTCGTTCATCGCCAACTACGGAGCCTTACTGGTTTGTTTTGTATATACAGTGCACCAGTGCGGCGTTTCTGTCTTGGACGTTTCTCAGTGCGTCCAAGTACTGGTCTCGGAAAACACCTTTTTGGTTTGTTTAGCAATGCCAAAATTTGACATTATCTTTCCTTACCTTATCCTGACATGACCTTCATATAAATGAAGTCCGGTGGTAAAATGAGTACCACTATCGCTTTCATGCGTAAAATGATCCATAAAACATGTGTTGCATGGCTTTGGTAGATATGATGTGTAAAAAAACTTTTGTGACGTGACCTTGACCTTTGATCTTAACCAATACTCTATATTTCGATCATGCGGGATGTGTTTCATACGTTTAAGAGCATTTTGGTGGCCATGGTCGCAATCGAAGGCTTTGGATGGAAAGTATGACCCATAAACTGAAATACCCTGATTTTGACCTTTGACCTGACCGTGACCTGACACGTGACCTCAATTCGAGATTTTCGATCGTGCTTTATATTTGCCTCAATGAGCGCTTTCGAATGCCGTCTTTTGCGTCACGCTGCAATCATTGGTTCGGAGCATACCATTGACTGGGGGGAGTTTAACGCCCCCAGTCAATGGTGTTCAGATAAAACCCCAGTCAATACCGGGTTAACACGCGCACAGACAGGGGATGACTCCACCTCCGGTTTATCAAGATTAGCTGAAAAACAGCGGGACGCAGCGTCGCTAAATATTGCACAGCTGTTTGGGCATCAATTGCCCACACAGTCCGATTTGTTTTACTCGGGTCATCTCAGGTCAGGTCACCAGGCTAGGTCACGTGACACCACCTAAAAAACGTTTGCGATCATAGCACACTGCACAGCCAGATTTTCTGGCCGATCTGTTTCAAACTCACAGGATTTGATAAAGTCAAAAGATACCTACAATTCATTATCACGGATTTCTTTATATCGATGACCAAAGTTCAGGTCATTTTTGTGACCTTCCAATTCCCATTAGGTATAAGTTTATGGGAAAATATCAGAAATGCTTTCTATTCTGAGAATATGCATTGGATCATAGGTACCAAATAATTCAGAATAATCATGCAAATTTAGCTCATTCTTAATGATCCAGGTGCAATTGTTGTTCATTGACCTCTGTAAAATCATCTGAGGTCATTTTAGGTCTTCAGCAATTTTTTGCTATTACTCTTGATAGAATAAAGATAAGAGACGAGCAGATGACACCACTGTATTTGTCTCGTCGAGCCGCGTTTTCCATGCCACACACCCATATGCAGCATGACCTACCTACCTGTGTCACCAAATGACGTTGATGGTTGACGTGAGGTCAAATTTTGAAGTTGACCTAACCAAGTCACCATTAATATGTGTCAAAGCGCCTTGACTATAAAGGCACGATGTTGTCAACATTACTGACCCATATTTTTAGATAAAATGCTATTATGAGTATGTGAAAAAAAGATAACCTTCTGCTCATGTTATATGTTGATTAAATTAAAATCAGTATCCAAAATTACATTGATATATTTCGACTTGCGCCGTTTTAAAAATGAACATTTTGACATGAAACAAAAACACTATTCCATGGGCAAATGCGTGCGTCAGTGCGCGAAGATCCTCACAATAGGTCATGAATACAGTACCTATACAGTTATGTGCACAACATCCAATAAATAATCCACACAACTCTCGACACAGTTATACGGTGACTAGAATGTATAGATGTAAGCCTGATGTTTCTATATACATTTATACGCCGGCAAAAAAAAAACACATCACTACGTTGTTATATACACGATACATAATAAATGGCACACACGGCATAGTAACCCAGTGCTTACAGTGGAGGGGTGTAAGGAGGTGGGTGGAGGAGGGGCCATGACGATGTTTGTGAATTCAAGCAGGGCCGCTGATTTCGAATTTCAATGGATTCTGCTATCTTTAGGTCTGCAACATCTTTACATACCTCTCTATCGAAATTCTGAAAATGACCTTGCTGTTAATGCTGCTAGTTGGGTTATCCGTGTTACGTGAACTCCAAGTGGGGTGTTGCTAGTTTTATTTTTTGCATCTCGGAGATGCTCGTTGAAGCGATCACGAACACGTTTTTTTTTACTCACCTATATAGACAGCAGGTTTGTCATCGCACAGGTTACAAGTGATTTTGTATACGGCGTTTTT
>VOPJ01004970.1:0-15671 GCA_014673585.1 Semibalanus balanoides | reverse complement strand
AGAAAATGCCATCTTAAGTCATTTAAGTTTTCTGTTTGCAATTTGTTGCATTTTTTCTACGATTTTTCAAATATTTGCAATTTGTCTACCAACATGACGTCACTAAAACGTCATTATCTCCCAAACTACTTGACTTATTTTAATACAAATTTGACAGGAAACGTGTAATTGTTGTTCAATCAGCTATTATAAATATAGGCTAGATGCAACACTTGTGTAAAAAGTAATTTGATAAAAACCCTAGGGGCGGGGGGGCTGTAAGGCTAGCGTTAAATGCTAACATCCTTGCATTGTTCCTAAACACCAAGTGTCCCTGTAATTAGGAATCTTTCGAGCAGTGAAGAGACCTATATGTTAACTCAAGCCTGACCAGCCTAGCACAAAACAATTTTTCTGTCAGTGGCAAACCGGTGAAGCAACAATTTCTATTAAAGATTACTTTTATATATTTCCATTACCTGTTTTAACTGCTTTAACCTCTATAGAGCTTAGTGCTTGTGCGAGGAACATAGTTGTCAAAATTAATAGACGGAATACATGACCTTTCCTCGAAGATATTACAAAATCCAAAGCTATCAAAAATTAGTTATTATTTCGTATATTTCGGCCAACAGGCTTTTTCAAACAGTAAACATTTCGATACGACAGTCACGCAGTCGTATCGAAATGTTTAACTGTTTGATAAAGGCTGTGGCCGAAATCATTACGAAATAATAACTTTAATTTTTGATAGCTTTGGATTTTTTAATATCTTCGAGGAAAAGGTCATGGTATTCCGTCTATTAATTCTGCTTTAACCTCCTTTAAATTCGACTCAGGAGATCGGCAGTTATCCAAAATATAGTTTTCCTTGAATGTTGCAAAATGTTGCAATGTGTTGCAAGTTTACCCGTTGTTGCAAAGGGGGTCAGGATCAAAAGGTCGAATTAAATCAAGCAGATGGACAAAAGCAAACTCCCAAGCAAACTTCAAGCTAACTTTTCACAAATTCGTTTTCCGTTCATTTTCACCAAAACTTAATATATTTCTAAATGCTTCATTGCATAACGCTGCGACACCCTAGCACTGTTTGATCGCTACATAGCCACGCATTCGTGCCCTTGTTAGACTATATGACAAAACGAGCTCCTACAAAGTAATTGGGGACTGTAACCACCTACCGGGAAACTTATGGCGCTGTCTTGCTCCCATTTAATAAACGATGATGCGTTGTCAGCTTTAGGGCGGCCAATTTCAAGCCATGCAATCTCAAGTGGTGACATCTTAAGTCATATGCCATGGCGCCCAACAGGGCAGATGAGCGCTCATCTTGGCAAGCGCCTGAAGGACAGAGGTCGTCTCTTTTCTGAAATGCCTCGGTAGTGTATTGAGGAGAAAGCTGATGTTAGCCGACGCAGCGGCCGAGAGCTGCAATATTGGCGACATGACCTCATCAAACGCTTCATCGTGACAATGTCACCTCATTCTGGGAGCCCGTGGTACCCGCTGAACAGTCAGCTGCGTGCTTTGCTGGCCTCAGGGTTCAGCAAGCCTCACTCTGCAACGTGTGACACAGCAGGCAGGTACGGTGTCACATAGGTACGGTGTCACACAGGTACGGTGTCAGACAGGTACGGTGTCACACAGGTACGGTGTCACACAGGTACGATGTCAGACAGGTACGGTGTCACACAGGTACGGTGTCACACAGGTACGGTGTCACACAGGTAGGTGGTTCAAGACGAGGTAGCGGTGTCACACCAGGTTAACGGTGTCATGGCAGGTACGGTGTCAGACAGGTGCGGTGTCAGGCAGGTACGGTGTCAGGCAGGTACGGTGTCAAGACAGAGTACGTGTGTCACATTCAGGTACGGTGTCCACGACCAGGATACGGTGTCAACACAGGTGCGGTGTCAACAGGTACGTGTCAGACAGGTACGGTGTCACACAGGTACGGTGTAGATCAGGTACGTCGTGTCACACAGGTCAGCGGTGTCAGACAGGTACGGTGTAAACAGCAGGTACGGTGTCAGACAGGTACGGTGTCACACAGGTACGGTGTCACACAGGTACGGTGTCAGACAGGTACGGTGTTACATAGGTGCGGTGTCAGACAGGTACGGTGTCACACAGGTACGGTGTCAGGCAGGTACGGTGTTACATAGGTACGGTGTCATGATAGCGCCGACGGACATCGCTCTGTGAGCCAGGGACAAGTGCTGCCAGCTGTTAACAAGGGACGATTACCCACAATTGTGCAAAACAAACCAAACGGGCGCATATTACGAAAAGCCGAACGCTTGTGGGTGACAGGGTGACATTAGATCACGCGATGTGCGTTGAGTATTGTTCGGCACTCAATCCAGAAAAAGTAAATAGTACCATAGAGATCATATACATATATGTATATATGATCTCTATGAATAGTACGACCAGTGTGGACTGACTTCGTTAATAATGTTATTAATTTTGCTAGCGACAATTACAACGAACATAGCCCATTAGGTAATAGGTATGACGCCAATGCCACGGACACGTCGTGCTAAATACGCAACGTAACGAAGGGGCTACTGATTCGTGGTGCCAATCGGTACAATCATTTTCGGAATTCCGAATTTGTCCGAAGACCGATTCGGTTTTCGGACGGACATAAGCATATTTCTTTGGGCATTTTGGACATTCAATGCCCAGAGGAGTCGTGCCTGCCTATGAGTCTCACAGTCAACAGCGGAAATCCCATTAAACGTGATATATGGGACGCGTTTCCACCAGATACGTTCAGTCTTTCGATCTCATGGGCAGCCGCTACCTGGTGTTAGCTGCGGCGGCTAACGCTCTCATGGGCAGCCGCTACCTGGTGTTAGCTGCGGCGGCTAACGCTCTCATGGGCAGCCGCTACCTGTTGTTAGCTGTGGTGGCTAACGCCACGCGGCCAATGGAGACTGCAACGCCGGGCGCTGGTGTGTTTGCTTTCAAACAATGCAAATTGCAAGCGCGCAAGCTGAAAACATCCATTGCAATTTTGTATTGTGATTTTGGTGATGTTCAATCCGGCAGGGGCGTCGTCACAATATTTTGAGTGGGGGGGGGGGACGGACACTGGTGGATCCAGCCGTCGGTTTGGGGGCAACTTTTTTTGGCAAAAAGTTACCCCATTTTTTCTCCCTGAATATGGACCGGTCACCTTTTTTGGTATTATAGCTTAAAAAGCATAAAAAACGCAAAAGCGCAATATTTTGTAGCATACGTGCTACGGAATATACACATATAAGCAATAATAACGTTTATCTCAAACCGACTCGTGGGGGTGTCGCCGAAGTTTTAAGTGGGGGTCAGCTGAAATGACGAAAAAATGCTTCTTTGCAGCATTTCAATATGAATTTCCATGTTATAGAGTAAATACCTACTTAAATTATTTAGCGCCGCGAAGCGGCGCGAAATTTTTACGGGTTTGCAAAATAAAACCCAGAAATATAGACGGTGGGCCTCCGGCCTTGTAGAGGATAAGTGGCTAAGACAAATTTGTATAAGCAATTGCAAAACTTGCCGCAAAGCGGCGTGAAATTTTCCAGTTTGTTTTACTGCGGATAGCTGGATTTTGACTGCTGCAAGGTATATCGACGATCAATTTGTATTTTTATTGATCAATTGTTAACTTTTACAGTTTTCTCCTAAAGCCATGATACATGATAACAGTGTCAGAAAAGTGGCCCATTTTTCTGTCATTCTGAACTTCAAGGTTTTGTTCTGTGAAAACTGACTGTGAACAATGTTTTTGTTTTAGTCTGTGGATGCAAATGGCTGACGAACATGAAACATGGCAAGAGAAGATAGACAAAACTTAGCATACATTGTTATCTTACAGGCTGTGATCACCATAGGAGCGAGATTATCTTCCCTCCTATGGTGATGGCAGTCTGTAAAAATAATAAAGTATGCTAATTTTAGTCTATCTTTTCCAGCTATTTTTGCGTATCTGCCTTAAATTTTGTTTCAGTGGCTCGGCGTCGGCGAAAAACTGTTTTGGAAAAAGAACGTAGATTGAGAGTGGAACCAGCTTTTTCTGACCTGGCATTGATAACACCGATTGCTTTTTCTTGCTGAGAGGGCTCGGTTCAGATCGTCTTGGGGGGGGGGCAAAACAGGGCCACTTTATGCCTGGGGCATGGCATTAACATGCCCAAATGGAGAGGATCCGCCAGTAGACTGGTAACGAATGTAAATAATTTGAAAACGGCCGAGAGGCAAGTCTACGACTCTTACGCTCATAAAATGGTCCATGTGTATCATGGGGAGCCTTGGGCCTTGGGGGAGAATGGCTCGGAGAGATGGTCCTGGCCTGGTTCCCACTATATAATTAGATTCTTCGGTCCAGCGTAAGCTGGGCACCACTGGGAGCGAGGTTTCGGGTGCCGTTGTTCGCGTCTTTGCGTTAACGCGTTGCCCTTTTTCGGAGCTCGGGGCAGGGCAGACTAGCTAACATGTCCGCCTAAAAGTTTTTATGAATTCCGAGTGAAACCAAAAGGGGGAAAAAAGTCAAAAGGGGTAAAAGGCCGAGCACATGATTTTCCAAACGCATACGTATTGAAAAAATGCATTGTTTCCAAGTGAAATGCAGATAAATGCCTGGGGAGACTGTCCAAAACTGGATGGGATAATCCCCCCCAGCCTAACGGCTGGGGGGACGGTGTCCCCCCCGTCCCCCCTGTGGCGACGCCCAATCAATCGACAAACTCTTCGAATCACAAATGGTCAATCCGCCAGAGTGTTTGTATTTTTGCCGAATAATCTCTAAATGGATACCATATAAACAATTTCGATCCAAATAATTAGCGGATAGGAAACTAAGGGCATTCATTTGCAAAGAGGGCATTGCCGTATTGTCTCTGATGCGCCATTTTTGTAGATATTCTCGCGTCAGCTGGCTCGAGTCGCCGGCACATTGAGCGGTTCGTCAGCTGGCGTGACGTCACAACATTTGGCGTCTCTGTCGATATTAGGTCGGTCGACCCCTTGGTTTGCAGATTCCTTTAATGGCGACGCCAGCAGATGCAAGCTCAACTGAACACTCCGCTTTCAGCCATCCTCGCTGAAACGCAGTCTGGTTTTGTAATTCAATGCATTGTGGTCTGGGCGGCGGCAAATAGCTTTTATACAGAATGCGAGTAGATCGAGTGCAGCACAAGATTGTCGCTGGGATGATCATATCTGAATCAACTGTTTCTTTGTCATATTCAATCAGATTGATAGTCATCTCAAGAGCCAAGAGGACATCCATTGCAGTTCAAGGAAATACTGCACTCCGGTCAAATATTCTAATAAGAACCTTGGCTCTGTAATTATCGTACAAAGTTTATCTTTCCAATTACTATCTCGGCCCATCATTACTTGAACGTTATAAGAAACACCTAACGTTCGGGTTAACACGGTGGTGCGAATAATTGTTTATCCTACAGGCTTCTATGCGGAACAGAGGTAATGAAAACTCCGAGTTCGACAAGATTCGACATGGCTGCAATTTTGTCCCTTGGCCCTTAGCCGCCCACAGCCATGGCATCACAGCCACATGTGACCGCCACAGCGCACTCCAAATGTCCAATGGCTGGCCATTTGGCCAGCCCGTGAGGATTTTACATGATTCAATTAATGTGTTTATTTCCAGTCTACTGTTATGGCACATGTCAAAGCTTCTTTTAACCATGATTTAATTTTCTAAGATTGAGCAAAAAAAAGTCCCAGGTAGACCTATCAGCCACAGCCGACCCACAGCCATGATTCTAGATAGTTTCCAAGTCCGGCCCACCCCATTAGCCATGGGGTTCGGCAGCATGGGATAGCCGCCTCCATGTAGAAACTCTAGTATGAAGCGCATTTTTAGTCTTACAACTCAAACGTAATATTTTTAGAAGTATCACAGGCACGATATTTCATATAGTACACACAGACATATATCCCGCGCACCGGGGGCGGATAACCGCCCCCGGAGTTTTTCAGGAGTAGCGGAAAAACGGTGGCGTGTAGCCCCGCCAAATTTTGCATAGCTGTTTGGGCATCAATTACCCACACCTTTTGAATTTTTTTGCCTCCTAACATTCAAGGAAATCCATGAAAACTAACTAGTTAGTTTGCATACTAACTGGCCAGTCAGTTAGTTTGCAAACTAACTAGTTAGTAAATGCATACTAAACGGATTTATCAATACTAAACTGTAACACACAACATTATATATATTTATATATATATATATATATTCATATAGTACATATAGTATAAACATTGCTGAATGTATCATTTATTCTTGCTACCACCGAACTACTAGATTCACTTATTTTAAAATCGTTACAAAGCTATTTTCGTCGTGTATTTTCTCAAATATGCTTTAATGCGAAAAATTATCGCGCACATTCCTCAGTAAAAACTCTGTTGCTGAGGTGCACAACACATTTTGGAAAACTATTTTTACGAAACTCACACAGCGATTTTAATGCAAATTATGCTTAATTGTGTTTTTATGCATGACTGTATATGCTAGCCTATCAGCATGTCATGCTCCTATTCTTAAGAAAATTGTGCGATTCTAGGGTGTAGCAGGACTAGAACATCTTAGCTTCTCGTGAAAAATTCAGCACTTGACTTTGAGAACTGCAACTTTGCCTTCCTGCAACGCAAACCACGTCAGATCCTAATGCAACTTTTCGCTCCGTTGAATGTATCGCACCTGCCACGACTATCCGACTGAGCACCATCTGCAGCAGTTTAACTTTTCCCTCCCTGGTCCATTGGTATTCCAGAGAAGGTGGCTACGAACCGAACCCTACGAAACGAGAACTTTTACAAGCCCAAGTTGAGAGCAGCGATCCGGCAGAAGATGACCAAGAATTTCCAGGCAGAAATTGAATTCTACGACTTCGTGAAGCAGAGGCTGTATAACCAGTACGAATCACTCAAGGACTAGCTCTCGGTTTAGGGATGGTGCATATAGAACATGGTAAAAGAGGGCATACTTTTGAGAGTCCATGTGTTCGTATTTATTCCAAACGCAGTTGTTGGTTGCAACATTGGTGTCTTTTGATGTGTACGAAATACTTTCGCTCGTGAATTGTGCATGGCGGACCTTTAAACTGTTTGAAGGAATGACTGACAATTCAAAAAATATTTATTATGAGCAGTATTCGGATCATTATTTTTAGGAGCAGTATTCACACACGTTTCTCATATTAATTTGGGGCATACTTTCACGGAGATAAACCACCATTTTTGTGTCGAACATGCACTTTTATTGTTCTTAATGTAGCGCTTCTCTTGAAAGAAAGTTACATGGGAAAGGGAAGCTGTCGAGTTGCTTGTGAAGTGTCAAAGTGTCAATTCGGTTTCTGTTACACTGCCGTACCACGGATTATTGTATAAAAAATCCGTGGCCGTACTATACTGAATGTATGCTATGAGTTTGTATTATTATTCTATAAGACATACACAGTAAACATAGCAAGAACACGCGCTGATTTAATGTCGCAAACAGTAACGCATCTATGTTGCTTTGTCCCCACACTGATGCTATGTATAATTGGCAAATGCAATAACTGCCGTTTTCAACGATGGCTTATTTTTGGCGCCAAATGTTTTAAAAACATTTTTAAAAATGTTTTGAAATAATTTTAGTTGTAGCGCTTTCAACGATGGAACTAATTTGCGAAAAAAAAAGTTTTAACCCCTCGCCATACGGCACGGTAGAACGAGGGTTAAACATTTATCGCAAATTTGTTCCATCGTGAAGACGGCTACTACCGAAACATTTTAAAACATTTTAAAATGTTTTAAAACATTTCGCGCAAAATAAGCCATCGTGAAAACGGCTACTATGTGTGCACGGGAAACCGCAATATGACAATGTACACTATGCAGTGTGCAGATGATGTGTGCAAAACTGAAGGTGTTAACGCTATTCTATCCAACATTTGCATTATCAGGTGAATACTAATCGAAATGCCATAACGATCAACCTCTTTTGTTTTTGGTAGTTCACGCCTTCATTGATAGTATACCGATTCAAGACTATCGGGTAAAGACGTTTCCTTGCAACCATTTACACAAATATGATTGCTAAGCAATCGTGATTGAGTTGTATCACACTCAATAATTGGCAAGTCGCCTGTGTAGCGATTGCAAAGTCGCTGTTATTTGTTAAGTTTGTTGTTACATGGTTGTCTGTTAAGGCGGCCGCACACTGCGCCATTTGGCGCGCGATATCATTGCGAAATGTCGCCTTGGAAAGTCGCTGCAACACCGTGGAATATCGTCCTTGTTCTGGCGGACTCGGCACTGTCTGCCCCCAAGATATCTCCCCGCCAGCCTACAGCATGTTTCTCTACTCACAACGCCTGATGGCCAATCTTGTCGACGAAGATATAAGTTAAGAACCACGAAACTTTTCATATTTAATTATACAACGGCAAGAACATGCTGTGGGAAATTTGTACCTCTATCTTTCATACATTCGCCACCGTCAACCTGATAATTTGTCCTGTCCGTGGTGACGTTCAGCCGTGGAAACAGCTCGCCCGGACCGCCCTTTTCCGCTATTCCGCCAGCGGATACTAGGCGCGTTTAGCCGTTTTTCATTGTTTTTCATTTTTCATTGTTTCTGCGCCGCAGACGCTGGCAATCGCTGAAAATGAGCGGAAAATCGTAGCGATTTCGCGGAGTTCGGGCACCGAATTGGGTAGTGTGCGGCCGCCTTTGCTTTTATGCAACTACTTTTGTTGTTGTTATTGTTGTTAACTGCCCTGTATTTGTCTTATCCGTGTACAGCCCAAACACCACTGATGTTTTATCCGTCTCGCCAGCTGCAGTCAATAAATTTGAACCTGTGCAGAGCTGTATATGAACGATGCTGCCTGTGACTCTTACGGCTACTACTGCACAGTGTTCGCTGACATTATAAGCGAGCCATCTGGCCACTATTCACATCGAGAGGAGCCAGCCACCCCGCTTTATAGCGCCGTAACTCACCACAACTCTGCCAACGGCCATCTCTCTCTTTCTGATGCAGCAGCAGGCTCCGCTCACCTCTAAGTCTGGCCAACACGTCTGAACTATTCAATGTGCTGCTCTGATTACAGCGGTACTAATGCCGTAGTCTTATCTGCTAGAAACAGCCTGCGTGCGGGTTAAATTGGCTGTGCTGCGAATGCCAATGAATCTTGTGGTGGCTCGGAGCGGTGGTTGATTGTGGCAGAGACTCCTGTAGACGTGATGGTGCTCAGTTTTATAAGGTCTGATATGTTAGGATGCCGCTAAATAAATAAAATAATATATAATATTGGAGATGTGATTGTAGCATGATTGTTACATTGAAGAAGACGCTGTTGCAATATGCATGCAATATACGACGAAGCAAACCATGGCATGGCAAGCCACTGCAGGTATTTGACAGTAAGTATGCTTGATGGTACACTGCAACGCGCACAACTGTATGTGCATCGTGTGGTTGGCATGGGCGTCGCCACCACTACTGGGGACACGAGGGACATTGTCCCCAGTAATTTTAATTCATCCCTAATATCGTCCCATGTTAACACGCGCACGGCCGGGAGTGATTTCCGCCTTCCTCCGGTTTTTCATGAATTGCGGAAAACTTGTTAGCAGATGACAATCCTTGCTGCCAACTTATCCATTATATCATAATCGAAAAGCAATCGCAGATGGAATCACAATGCTCGTATTATACGAGCATTGTGATTTCATTGCATTGTGATACGAGCATCGAGCAGGATGCATTGTGATACGAGCATCCTGCATAATTTCCTAACATCAGATGTGATTCCATCTTAGGAGTATTCCATTTTCAAAGTATACGAGTCGTATACTTTGAAAATGGAATACTCCTAAGATGGAATCACATCTGATGTGAGGAAATATGCAGGATACCAAACAGAACAATCTGTACGAATAGTCCTGGAATTTCGGACACATTTTAGATGCGTACAAATTTTTGAAAAAATGGGGGGGACTCAAAGCATCACTGAGAGGGCTCAGCTCAGCATTAGGGGGACTGGGCCCTCCCAAAAAGATATAAAGTCCGACCCTGGAGGGGGCAATTATGCTGACTGCGGGTGCAATTGCCTACTAGTTAACATGTTAAAATAAGCCTTGCGTTCTTGAATAAGTCTTGAAGAAGTTCATAGGTTCTCGAGGACTTCTTGAAGAACGCTAAGGATTTTGTTTTCTCTATTCAAATATGCAACACTTTTTAAGAACCCGTAGGTTTCTTGAAAAAGTTAATAGGTTTTTGACTGCCTTTAAGTGCAAAGGGGCCAACAATAGTCTCCTCTAGTGAGTTGTGTTATGGAAAACATCCCAGTAACGGTCGGGTTGATGAACACAGCACATATATGTGCTTTACCCCGCGCTTGACTAGTGTCTTATCCGAACACTATTGACCGGGGGGGAATATTGTCCCCTTGTTATCTCCAGAACCGATGATCGTATCGAGTTCCACAAGGCGGTGTTTGAAAGCTCTTATTGAGACGCATCTAAATCGTACTATAAATTTCGAATTCAGGTCACATCGGGTCAAAGATCAAAATCGATACATTTGAGTTTATGGACCATACCTTCCACCAAGAGCCTATGATAGCGACCATAAACACCCAAATTGCTCCTGAAGGTATGATACACACCTCACATGAGCAAAACGGTAACTTTTGGCTAAATTGAAGGTTAAGATCAGGTCACAAAAGGTCATTATCCGAAAAAGGCTTTCGAAAGTCATGCAACACATGTCTTATACGTAGAAACGTTCATCCTTTTGTATATCCTTTTGTATGTTTTATACGTATAAATCGATAGCAATAATCAATGTACCATCTGAGCTAATTTAAACGAAGTAAGTGTCAAGCTGAGGTCAAATAAAGGTTAAATGAGGTCAAATTTCTAAATTTATAAATCTTAACAAAAAATGCATGTTTTTAGTCCAGTTTTATATCCGAAACAAATAGCTGACATTTATTTGTCTTTATTTTGTCAAAAAACAAAAGCGCAATTTCAAAATATTACGTCATTAATTACCATACTTAGAGAGCCTTTACTCACTAAAAAAAAGATATTGTCTTGAAATTTGGTTTCGGTATCCTTAATATGCGATTGTCAACTTTTTCCGGGTTTTCGAACATCTTTGAAAACTTTGATTTTGTGACCATTTTCCCCCCAAAATCATTTTTTTTAACATTTTTGAGGTCAAAAACAAAATATGCAAAAATTCAAGATTGCCATTTTGTAGGCCAGAACATTTTCCATCTTTTGACGTTTTGGGTTTGCATTTTAGTCACAATGTGATCTGTGTAAGGCCTGTTAAAGCGTGGCTGAATTTATCGTCAAAGCCGTGTGTAGAGACGTCACAAAATTTGCTATATATCTTTAAAAATATCGACGAATTATTTTCTTTTTTCACAGAAGATGTCAAATTGATGTGGTAGAAGGTATTAAAAAGTTTCACGTTGATAGCGCAATTGTGTGTGAGCTATCGCGAAAACTCGTCAGGGGGGGGGGGCAATATTGCCCCCCTAGTCAAGCGCAGGTTAAGCACATTATGTAAATATATTACAATGTAATTTAGATGCCAAGATCAAGCTCGCTTAGGTTCTGGCTTGAGCTTACAGATACTCTGCACGCTTCAAGCAACGCTTCGTTTCAATACCATTCGTTAGACAAAACTCATACATGGCAAGATAGCAGTATTATTACATGAATGAGTCAGGTCACTTTTTTGCATTCCATAAATGCAAAACAATGTGTCACAACTTTTTTCACTTAAACATCTTGATGCTGTTTGACAAGTTGTCGTGCAATGATTTGAAAATATAATAAAACAAGTACTTATCTGACACAGAAGGGTAGATAACTGAGTTACTAAATGAACCAAGTGTAAAAACGACAAACTTCAATATTTGAAAAGTAATAAAATACGCTGTGTTAATGAAAAAATGGTCTCTGTGACCTAAATAAACTTAATAGCTCCTATCTTAATGGTAACCTTCGTAAAACACGGAGCACGAAACCAATAAACCAAACTGTGGATTATGAATAGTGCGTCAGATCTGCAGCTTGACAACTCTGCACGTCCACTGGAGTGGTGCACCGCCCCGGTGCACCACTCCAGGGCAGTGGAACGTCGGGGTGGTGCACTACTCCACGTCGGGGTGGTGCACTACTCCACGTCGGGGCGGTGCACTACTCCACGTCGGGGCGGTGCACTACTCCACGTCGGGGTGGTGCACCTACTCCACGTCGGGGTGGTGCACTACTCCAGGGCAGTTGAAACCTCCCATCTCTGCACGTCACGTCGGGGCGGTGCACTACTGACTACTCCACGGGTCGCCCCGACCCGCGGAGTGGTGCACCACTTCAGGTCAGTGAAAGTCTCCTGCAGTTTAGCAACTATTTTAGCAAGTTTTATGTGGGTTATCGACACTGGCACTCCTGATTCTGAATTGACTTCGGACGTCGGTATCAGTAAGAAGAGCACCCGACGAAGCAGCGTAAACTTTAATTCATAACACGAAACATATCAGTTATCACTCATTTTCCAATCATCTGTCAAAGCTCCCGAGATCCACAGGACCGAAAGTATTCGAGTTTTTTATGTGCGCTGTGTGCTGTTTTTATGGGCTAAATCCAAACGTTTTCGCAACAGCGTGAGCAATCGTTGATTACTTCAGCTCTAGGGCGCATGTGGCTGTGGGGTGAAGGCTGCCGTCGACACTGGCGCGTGACGTCACTGGCGCGTGACGTCACTGGCGCGTGACGACACTGGCGCGTGACGTCACTGGCGCGTGCTCCGGCGCTGCAGTGCCGAGTTATTGAGCGTTTTGACGGAACGGTCTGTACGAGTACCTCAGATTTGTTAGGCTGCGCTGGCTTGCGATAACAAACCTTTCCAATCAGATGCTTGCAGAAAGCACATCTTCATTCAAGTTTGTGCAGCTTTTCTTCAGTGAAATGCGTAAGAATCTTTAGAAGAACTTTTACATATTTAGCAGTTACGGCACAATTTCGTCAAGCGAGAGACATAAATTATCACACTTTCGGAAGCCGATTCGCAAACTGCTATAGAACGGGCAAAGACAAATACGGTGCAGAGAGTTCGGCGAAGGGATTCTTTCATCAAAACGCTGGTTGACGGACGAGTTTCATCTAGCCGCAGATGGGTGGACACTGGACAGCTCTCACACTTGGATACCCAACCGAATATATCACTGGCCGTGCCAATCTTTCAGAGCCACTCAGCCGTTAACATGCGACGCGTGTGAACATGCCGACGTGCCGCGTGCGCTCAGGGCCAGCTGCCGCTGCCGGCACTTCTTGTCAGTCCAGCTTGCGCACACTGGTGAGTCTGTAGCAGTTACCGCTGGCCGTCCGCTTTGTCTCTAGCCGGTACTCCGTTTTGTGCTCGGGGCAGTAGACATCCTCCACGTTATGGAACTCGTCCCTCTGGAGGCGGCCGGAGGCGCTGGCGCAGCGAGGCCCTCCGCTCGGCGGCGCTGCCATCGCCGCCTTGAACGACTTGGCGTAGAGGAGCGACATGTCTCGGGTGTACACCACCGGAGGGAAATAGCCAGTCGGCCCAGTCTGGGCGCTGTGTTGACGCCGCTTCTCCGCCAGCCAGCAGTTGTAGGCGCGCTCGCTGGCGGCGCGTGAACGTTTCTGGACCAGCTGGCGCCGCTCCTTACGCTGCAGCCGACAGCGGCGACGCTCCATCTTAATCTGCTGCTTCTTGTAGCTCAGCCACGTGCAGAACGCCTCTTGCGCCTTCTTCTGCCGGATAGCGTCCTGGTGGCGCTTCTTGGCCGCCTCGTGCGACTTGGGCAATTCCTTGCGCTTCTCGAAGTCAGAAGTCACCCACGCCTTGTAGTAGGAGTTCATTTCATCCACAGTCGGCTTGTTCCTGGTCTTCCCTGCCGCCTCCGCTTCGGCTTTCTTGCGCCGCTCTCGTAAAATTCCTTTGAATCTCTGCTCGTACATCATTGAGACGTCGCCGGCAGCGTTGTCCTCTCCCGCGTCGGTCGGAGGCGGCAGTGCTGGGGTTTTCTTCTTGGGTTTGGGAGGCGGCGGTGGCGGCGGCGGCGGCGGCGGTGGTTCCTCTGCCGCGGCCTCCTCCTCCTGCCCTCCTCCTTCGTCGCCGTCCTTCGGGTCCGACGTAGCCGTGGGGCTCGAGTCGGGGGTGCCATCGGTGGCCGAGGACGACTTCTTCACGGAACTGCTGGATTCAGAGGTGCTGGCCGAGCCGGAGGCGTCACCACTGGTGGTGTCCTCGGTGGAGCCGGTGGCGACGGTTGAAGAGGTTTTTAGGTCGGACTCTGTGGTTGGAACCTCAGTGGAAGGAATTTCGCTATCTGCTTCGTCATTGATCGAAGGTGTAGACATGACTGGACCTGAAGACATACAGTTTTGACATTTGCACCAACCTCGTCACGCTAGTTAAGCGTAAATATTTAAAACTTTTTGAAGTACCTTCCCTCTTCACATCCTAACTTAACGGAAAAATTAGAGAGGACATCTAAACGATACAGAATGGAACCATAGTCCATAGCGTGTAGTTATAACCAAAATAGATCACGTCGTTAATCACTGTCATGTTAAACAATTAATTTGTATTTTATTTTGTACCCAACAGCCCAAATATTGTACTGACCATGCCTTAAATGTAGAAAGCAGATGATGATTAAATGATAAACAAAGCGACAAGATATTGTGCCTTGCGCTATCTTACCGTTTCGAAGACACCTTGTGCAGGAATTGGAATATCCTCCTTGTTTTTATGTTGCTGAAGATACGCTAGGACATACTGCGATAATTTAGAAAAAAACGGTAATTTAGAGTTACGAAATGCTAGAATTTGTGCACCTAAATTTTTATTTCATGTGTTCTCTAATTTTGATAAACAGAAACTACCTTGCTAAATTTCGGGTCCGTTAGTGAAAATTTAAAACAGAATGCATGCTTGAGCTCGCTTATCCGTCCTTCATGCTGCAGATGCTGCCATGAATTTCTGACGAACTATTTCAGAACTGAGGTATGATGTCGCAAGGCAGTTCTTATCTGTTTTAGGAAAAAATTTACGCTTAGTAGGTACGCTATTGAGAAGAATTAGCGCAACATACAAGTGGAAGAAAATTAAATAAATCGCTAGGTCTGATTGGTCAATTATATGTAAATTAGGTATACATAATTACGAGCGAGCGCGAAGCGCTCGCTCGTCTTTAAGTGGTATATGAGAATAATCTGATTATGAGCGACCCGACCCAACCCGATCCGAACCGACCCGTGGCGACGCTTTTGAGAAGCTCATATCTTTGGAACCGCACGTCCGATTGACAAGCAGGCATATATATATATATATATATATATATATTTTTGGAAATTATATATATATATATATTGGATGGAAACCCCTTACGACCGATAATTTCACAAATACCCACTCCAACGTATGACATCGCAAAAAGGATTAATCAGATATTGTCACCGTACATTCCGACGGCGAATACTTTGAAGTCTTCTGACGAGTTCATCACGGTTTTACGATGTAACGAACCAAGAGGCATCATTGCTTCGCTTGATGCGCAAAGTTTATTCACTAATGTACCAGTAGTCGAAACTGTGGATATAATTTTGAAGTATGCTTATGAGAACCG
>VOPJ01004969.1:0-15672 GCA_014673585.1 Semibalanus balanoides | reverse complement strand
TCTCAAACAAAGATATTCACTTGAAATTAGGCTTGGTATCGTACATATTTTGACTTTGATTCTCTCATACCTATATATTCTGGTTTGTTTTTAATTTGTTGATGATAAAACGATTTTATAGTTTTTAAGGGGTCAAAAGCTGAAAAATGCAAATCCGATATAACCAATTTAAATTCCATTATATTTCATTTTTTGTATGACATTTGTATCAAAACTCAATTATCTACGATTTTTCAAACATGTAACTTTTTCCACCACAAACGGAGTGATATGACGTCATTAAAACGTCATTATATCCCAAATAACTGCATAGTTTTCAGTGCAATTTCGTGAAAAGACGATAATTAATGCAGCTTAAAGTACTGCAATTTTGACGTCGCTATCTGTCATGGTTTTCATGTTATTGAGAAAATACGGGAGGGGTAAAATTTACATCCCTAACGCCGTGAGGGTTAATAAACCAGGATATATGTTGGGGAACCACACACGAGCAATACCCAAACCAATTTGCAAAACATTTTCGACTGAGGTATGGTTCTCCAAGTATGGTAACTCATGACGTTATGCTTTTTCTTCTTCCTTTATTGACCAGATGCATTCAAATAAATGTCATCATTCTGTTTCTAAGACAAAACTGGTCTAGAAACATGCCTTTTTATCTAGATTTATCAATTCATTTTTTTTATTTGTGACCTGAGCTTGACATCACATGTCATGATTTAATTTAATGAGGTCAGACGGAAAAACTACTATCACTATCGAATAATACGTATGAACTATCCCATAAAACATGTGTCACATGACTTTTGTAGATCTTATTCACTAGTGACCTTTGATGACCTGACTTTGACCTTGATCATTTTCAATATAATATCACTTAAGCTCATTCAGAGCTTGTATTACACCACTGTGAGCACTTTGGGTGATCATAGCAGCAATTCAAGCCTTTGGATGGAATGTTTAGCCTATCAACTGAAATGCCTCGACTTTGACTCGTTACCTGACCTTCTCGAAAGGGATCCTTATATATATATATATATATATATATATATATATATATATATATATATATACGTATATCTTGCATGCACGCAAAAACACACTATACACATTAGCAATGATGAACACATACAAAGCTATTCGAATACAGCAGCATATACATTCGAACACTGACTTCTAAATGGAATGTTGACGAAGCATAACAATAGGTCTCGTTAACAAAACACAGCCGGAGCAGCGGGATGTAGAGAGTTGTGTTGATTTCGCTCGATTCGATCAGTTCGGTTTCAGTCTCGTTGCCAGTCCCCTTAGAGAGTTGGTTCCTTGCAACGCTATATTGCCTGTCATCATTCAACTCGCTCACCGACTCTCAGTCCGCCTACACTTACTCAAAGTCTCTCCATTATATACAGACAACGCGGCCGAGGTCACAGCGACCGCTCGCCTCTAGCGCTAAGCGAACATGCGGTCCCTGTGGCGCTGCGACACTGCGACTAACCGCCGCTGGGCCGCCACACGACGTCAGCCCTTCCTCAACAATCACCGAGACTTCACAGTCTGCTCAGGGTAGTGCTTGGCAGTTCATACAATAGGATATAAGTGGGGATGATCACGGCTAGTCATAAAACACTAAACTTTTTATCTATTTTTTTTTTGTCTTTACTCTTATGTAATGTTACAGGGAAGAGTGAACGTACTACATTAACCGCTAACACAACACAAAAAAAGTACCCACCGCCGACGCACCTAAGCTTCCGATGTATATATGAATCCAGCTCCGGCGTAATGCCTGAAACCGATGCCTTAACTCGCCTCGAGAGAGCGGTCTGACACACTGGTATACGCACCAGACTTGCCACGGCACTGAATATCTTCAACGTTTAAGACGCCTTTCAAAATGAGCATTAATCAATCTTAACATGTTTACGTGCCTCGAATCGTTTTACTCGTGTGCTGCGGTGTTTACTGTGTGTATTTTACAATGTATTTGTGGTATGGGTTTTGCCCATTTATGTACTGACGTGAATAACAGTAATATATCTTTCTTATTACTTATTGGAAGTCTATATAAAACTGAACTGAACTGAACTAAAAAGTCCGTACAGTCTTCTAACACTACTCCTCGTTGCTCACTGATATGATAGAATACGACGTGACCGGCGATCCCACTGTAACGCGAAGTTTTGCCCGCTCATTCTGCTGCTTGTCGGGGTGAGACGGTGATTTGCCTGGTGGCCGCGAGTGTGGTGCCTAGGCGGGCCACCGACGCGTCAAACAGCAGCCGTCGACGGGATCAGCCCGGGGTCAGGTCGCGCGCCGGACGACCGACGGTCACCGCGCCGCAGAGGCGCAGGCAGGTGACAGTGCGAGACGGCCGGGCAGCGGCGGCGGGGGCGTCGCGCCGCTGCGACGCCTGCGGGCATCGGTCAGGTACCGCGGACGGTTGCGGGCGGCCGGCAGGGCGAGGCCCCTGCCTACCGGCAGAGGCGCGTCCAGATGGGACGGATGCGGCGACCTGGACAGCGGGCGGTTCGGTGCTGTGCTGGTTCGGTTGAGCGCGCGTGTCTCTTGTGACGTGACTGGGGTAAGAGGAAGAACCCTCGTGCCGGACTGGTGTAAGAGGCCGTCTGACGGACTGGTGTCCGCTGGTGCTGTACCGGCACGAGGCTGGACACTCTCCGCCTGAGCGCGCCTCTGATCCGACCGCCGGGACACCGCCACAGTCAGCCGCTGCACAGCTGGCATGTCCGGAATTTTGACCGGAGGCGAACTGGATGTTTCCCGGATGAAAACATCACCTGACTGCGTGCAAACAGAGCATACTGTATTTGCCTTTTTCAGTTGCAGGAGACTTCGCAGGATGTGCCGACGTCTAGGTGTCAGGGATTCGGAAATGAAAAGTCCTGATCCTCACAGATACGTTTTCGATCTGAATAGGAGGTCCCGGTCAGATCCCAAAGCAGACGACACAAATTCCACAATAATATTCCTGCCTCCCAAGCGGAAATCCGTTTTAACCTGTGCGATTTTTAGACTGTACCCCATATTCTTCAACAGCAGATCTTGCAGCAGCTTAACTATGTCCTGCTCACGGGAAAGTTCGGGTATGGCTGAGCCTGAGAAGAAGAGACAACATTGTCTGGCACGCTGCTGCATGCTGTCATTTTATAATTCCAGCTCGTTCACTCGTTGTTTAACCCGCGCGGCGTAGGGGTCTCCAGCCGAACGCGCGGCGTAGAGGGGGGTAAATTTTACCCCCTCGTATCTTCCAAACCAATAACCGCAGCGAGACGCGCAATGCGGCAATCGAAAGCTCTCAATGAAACAAATCGAATGCACACCATTTTATTTCTCAAGTTGGCTCAAATGTCATGTCACGGTCAGGTCATATGGAAAATTTGAGTTAATTGAGTTAATGGTTCATACTTTTAATTATAATCCTTTGATTAAGACTATCAATGCACATTAAGCTCTCAAAGGTGTAATACATATCCTGCATTAAGTAAAAGTGAATTTGCATGCAAAGGTCAAGGTCAAGAACAGGTCAAAAAAGGTCACTATCACCAAGAGGTCAACGAAAGTATTGTGACACATGTTTTAGGGGTTATTTAACACGTAAAAATCGATTGCATTTGCCATTTTTACAACTTGACCCCATAAATGGTCAAGATCAGGTCATCTAAGGTCAAAACTGGAAACTGACTAAGATGAATAAACAATGCGTGTTTCTAGGTCAGTTTTGTCTCGTAAATACAACAATGACATTTATATAACTGTATCAGGTCATTAAAAAAAAATGACGTCATTAGCTATTTATGCTTGAAATGCAACCCTTCATTGAAAAATGATGATTTTACTTTGAAATTTGGTTTGGGTATTTCTTACACTTGGTTCTCTAATATATATTCCGTTTTTTAATACCTTGACAATTTATTTTTTTGTGGGAAATTTCCGAAAAATCCGTTCTTTGGATTTTGGGGTGTCAAAAACCAAAAAATTGAAAATCCGAGATTTCCATTTTGTACAGAATGTAAATTTCCTTCTTTATACTATTTGGCGTTTGCAATTTGTATTTAAGCATGTTTCTACATGCGATCAAACAGGGAGTCGGTTGGCAGTCACAGGATGGCAGGAGCCGACGGTCATCAAAACGGATCGGAGCGTGGGGTAAAGTATTCTGCTTATTTTCGATGATTTTTTTTAAGGAAGACGTCAACATTGATGTTGGCACTAAGCGTACTGAACTTTGACGTGCGTATATCCTGTTTATACTAGTTTTTAAGTTATTGCAGGAAATCCGGAGAGGGGGGGTAATATTACCCCCCCTACGTGCGCGCGGGTTAACCTATTACGATGCGGGCGGCCATCATCACGTTAACGCGTGGGGGGGGGGAGATCTGGTCCGCCCAGAGATCTCGAGAACCAGAGATCGATTCGATGGAACAACAACCATGGGATCGTTTTGTGAGAAATCTTCCTTTTTGGATCCAGACATTGCTTTTTTGTCAAAAATGGGGGCAGGGCAAAAAACGAAATTTTGGTGTTTTGACAGGTCATGTGGCCACATTCGACGATTTCAAGCAAAAACGTGTTTTGAGCTTCAATGTCATGCCGTCAAGGTATGGAAAGGGAAAGTACAAAGAATAAAAAGTCAATAGGCCTTAACGCAGGGATAAAAAATTGGGTGATTTTGATACAAAAATGTGTTTTTCCTTATTGTTGGACGTTGAACGTCACATGTGGGCTTGTGTTGCTGTAATTTTTAACGTAACAAATGTGCATAGGCGGATTCAGTAAACAACGGTGGGAGGGCACATATGCCGGAACGCCTTTTAATAATCTGCTATCGAATTAGGAACCAAATTTGACGGAGAATATGCCTCCCATTTTATGTACTGAGTTGTGCCTCTGCCCCAAAATATGTTATAATCTATTATAATGATGTACAAAACATCGACTTAGTTTCTGACGCTTTTTATATTCCACCGCAAACTACGAAAGAAGTATGCGCCCGCACTCCTCATCCGTAACGACCTCTCAAAAAATGAACCCTGAGCCGCCTCGCTGGCTGATTTTTTCTTCAAAATTTACCGAACACGCGTCATCAATTTAGGAAAGTCCGAAAGTTTCAAAAACGATAGACGTAACGGTTCAGAAGCGGCGGGCGAAGAACTACCGGGGGGGGGAAGAATCTGCCCCCGCAGGGATAGGGTTAACGCCGCGCGGCGTAGGGGGGGGGTAAAAATACCCCTTCTGGATTTCCGCAATAACTGAAAACTATAAGCAGATAACGACGTCAAAGTTTCTGTACTATCCAGTTCAATTTGCCGTCTTCCTAAAAACAATAAGACAATCAGAATTTGGTGAGATAATAACGTTTTGATGAACGTCATGGTATGCCATTTTGGGTTGAAAAGATCAATGGTTGATGCATCGTATACATATAGCAAAGCAAATTGAAATCGCGAAACTGTAAACGAAGGAAAGTTTGATTCTCAAAAAAGGCAATTTTATATTTCCAAAATTTGAGTTTTGACTCCCCAAAAACATCGGACATCCCGAAAAATTAAAAATTTTCGAAGGGATTGCAAAACCGATATATGATGAACCAAGTGTAAGAATACCTCACCAAATTTCAAAGTATATCTTCCATTTTTCAGTGACTGTTTCCTCCAAGCAAAAGTAGGTAATGACGTCATTATTTTCAAAACAACGTTTTTTGTATTTTTGACCTGATACAGATATATAAATGACATTTTCGTTTTATAGACAAAACTGACCTAGAACATGCATTGTTTATCATATTAATCAGTTTCAGTTTTGACCTTGGATGACCTTTATGGGGTCAAGTTGGTACAATGGCTGTTGCTATCGATTTTTACGGTTGTAAAATAACCCTAAACATGTGTAACAAGACTTTCGTTGACCTTCTTCGTGACAGTGACCTTTTGGACTTGACCTTGCATCCGCCAAAGTTCCACCTCATTACTTTATGCAGGAATTATTACCCTGAGAGCTTTATGTGCATGATAGTCTGAATCAAAGGATTATAGATAAAAGTATGAACCATTTAATCAATTTAAGAATTTGCATTTGGACTGACCGTGATGACATTTGGACGTAATAAATAATCTAGGTATGGCTTTCGATTCGTTTCATAGAGAGCTTTCGATCTCCGCCTTGCGCGTCTCGCTGCGGTTATTGGTTCGGAAGATACGAGGGGGGTAAAATTCCCCCCCCCCTACGCCGCGCGTTCGGCTGGAGACCCCTACGCCGCGCGGGTTAAGGCTCGACAGCTGTTGGCGCAGTTCTTCGAGGTCCTGCCTTGTTTTTTTGCCTGCTGTCTTCTCTCAATGCTGGTAGACGGCGGACTTGCCTGCAGAGGTGACGCTGCCTTCCTTTTTTTCCCATATCGATTCTCTATCACAGCACTGCCGGCCCCACACCCCTGTCACCGCCCGTCCCTCACCGCCCGCCGAGCGGAGCACCGCGCGCTCGCGTCCGACCCGGGTCAAGGTCAGCGGACGACTCGAAAGGGATCTCTGCCTGAGCGTTGAAAGGGACCCCTTCCAAAGCGTTGAAAGGGCCAAACAAAGCGGATGAAAAGGCACGGTACAAGGATGGAGAATGCAGTAAAACAGGTATGACATGGGCCATACAAACTTTGGAACCATCTACACCAATTT
This sequence comes from Semibalanus balanoides, assembly GCA_014673585.1. Classification (NCBI taxonomy): domain Eukaryota; kingdom Metazoa; phylum Arthropoda; class Thecostraca; order Balanomorpha; family Balanidae; genus Semibalanus; species Semibalanus balanoides. The sequence goes on along the minus strand of VOPJ01004969.1, from coordinate 8,986 downwards.
GAAGTCAGCTATACCATCTTCGAATATGTTTTGGGCTTAAGACATGTGACTCTGAAATGAACTGCGCCACGTAGCGGTGCGATTTTTTTAGCCTTATGCTCTTGATATGCATTCTCATCAATGCATCGTATTGCGTATGGTGCGGACCTCTAAAAATGTATGGCGTGAGCATTAAGCCCGGCTGACTGGGGGGGAGGCGTCAACGCCCCTTGCCGTTTTTCGTCTTAATTGAAAAAGTGAAATTATCTTACAAGGAAACTTAAGTAACCATTCACTCAATTTCACTCTTCTGTGCGACAATAAAGAATTTCGTTATAAGTTTTTGAAAGATAGTAGCGATTAGTGACTTCACTACACGCGGATTAACACATAAAAATATCAGCTAAATCTTCAACAGACCGTACAAAGACAAACACAATAAGAATAAATGCAATCCAAAATCTGTTATAAAGATTTAAAATAATAAGGGCTACAAAATGACAATCTCGATTTCAAATTTTTTTTGGGTTTTTGACCCCAAATCAAAAAACAGTATTTTGGGGAAAAAGGCCTATTAAATCAAAAAAATTTCAAGATTTGAAAAACCGAAATATGTAGAGAACATATTCAACCCAATATACATTACCAAATTTCAGTATATCCTTTTATTTTTGACTGACGTGAGCGCATTTACAGTCTGGTAACCTCGTGACGTCAAATATTTTGAATTACATTTTGGCTTTTCGACAAGATAACAAAAAATAAAGACAGCACGTATTCTGAGATAAAACTGGTCTAGAAATCCGCCTTTATTTAGTTACAGATTGATCAATTTCAAAAAATGTTAATTTCTGACCTTACTTGACCTAACTTGACCTTTACTCATATACAGGAAGTTTGGTGATCAAATTGAATTATATCGTCTTCCACGCTAAAATGAACCATAGACATGCGTTGGCATAACTTTCGTAGATATTTTGCGCAACGGACCTTTTGTACATGACCTTGACCTTTTATCTTTCTCATAAATATTTATTTTCTGGATCATACAGGAATGTGTAATAGTTTAAGACACTTTGGGTGATTATGGTCGCAATCGAAGGCTTTGGATGGAAATATGGTCATACAGAACAAACATTATTTTGACCTTTGACCTGCCCGTGCCTGAACGACCCAAATTTGAAAATTTTCAGCTAAAGATGTTTTATAATCGGCTCAACAGCGCTTTCGAATGCCGCATTGCGCGTCTCGCTGTCATTGGGTTCGGAAGATAACCTGGGGGGGGCGTTTAACGCCCCCTGGCAGTCAATGGTGTCGATCAGACCCCAGTCAAGTGCGGTTAGGGGGGGGGCAAAAAAAAAATGTTTTCCCGCCTCTGCCGGTCAATGCATGTAGGTATTGAGGTTCAGGTCAGCCCCCATTTATATTTCCTTAGACGAGTCCCTGGCGCTGACGGCGGCCGACGAGACGTTTTACACAGAGCGCCACAGCCACCGCACTGACGACCGCTGACGAGGGTTTTTAGTCGTTTTGTGAGAGCTGAGGGCATAGGCGTCGGAAGTGGTGTTGCCGAGGGGTGGCAGCTGCCACACCAACTTTCCAGTCGTCCATATATACTCGGTCTGCGAAATCCCAAGCAAGTATACCCGTATGTACGATGTACATAATATATATATATATATATATATATATATGTACTACATATGTACGTATGTACGAGCGTGATATGTAGATGGCATGGTAGCCTTGGATTCTGACATTGTTGGGCTTATGACGGGCCAGTGTTCTTAAAAACGTAAAATTGGGTGGAAAATGACATGAAAATGAAATTTTCCACCTCTCAAAAATCTTCAAGCCGGGTCTTTACCTTCCGTAGTCATGAATTCGGATGTCGGGTGACCATGGTTTGTGAATCAACACCATTATTTAAACTGATGGGGGAGTGGGGTTATCTTTTGTTCCCCCTTGGATCTACAGAACTACGGGACCGATTAAAAAATATAACGGCATTCGATAGGCCTATAATATTTAACAAAAGAAAGCTAATATTCGGGGTCACCGTTGTCGCCACAGTTCACGTTAACATGTTTGACCATGTCATAAAGGTCTCGATGGACAAAATTGTCGCGCAAAATTGCTATACTAAACACATAAACAGTCGATAAATTGGTATGAATTGTCTGTCTGACACATCTAATTACCATTCTAAGACCTGTTGATGACCTAAGGTCAGGTCAAGGGCATACGAGGTCAAATTAAAGATTAAGGTTATTACGCGTTGTTACACATGTCAATGGATATGCTTTGTTTCTAATACAAGAAAAATGGCCTTAGAGCATTGTTTATTCCATAGAAATATAAATCAAACGTAAATGCGGAGATGCATTTTCTATGCATGATAATGTTGGGGGAGGTGATCGATTTTTGTCTTTGAAAGGTCATAAGTCAGTAATTTTGTATGATATCAATTTCAAATCAGGTACACATATTTACCAACACCTTTCGATCACAAATATGCCGTTTTTTGGGCAATTCTTATTCTGTTAAGTACTGTAAAAACAATACAATTGTCTTTTAATTTCTCAAAATTTTGAATTTCAATAAAACTAGAAAATTTGAGATAGCAGTTTGATAGCCGAGTTTATCAGTCATTTGATATATTACAATTGAGTCTATCTTAAAATGTACCTTTGACAAATCGATGATCTATACTTTTGCGAAGTCTCATCAACAGCGATCAAGTATTTTCGCTGACATATTCAATTATGACTTACTAGGGATTTTATCCAACGCACCCAAGTTATAATGGCTACGACGTTTAAAGTTATTAGTACACAGATTGTAAAATAGTAAGAGGCTTTAAGCAAAAATAGTTTTGCAGAATATTTGAACAGAGGGTGATGATTAAATTAGTCATCTAAATTACAGTTAATAATTATCATTTTATCGTATTTTATATTATGTGTTTTAAATAAGTTTGCCGAGCTACCAGCTCCGGCAAAACATTGTTCAGAATATCAAGTGACCCCCTGGAAATCTTTGAAAGCATTACAAAAAACGATATTTTGCAGATTTTTGTCCGAACTTCTCTAATTATTCAATACGTGGTATTTGTTATGACTTATGACAAAGCTTATTACCGCTCGGAAACGTATTAGTCGTAAAACAGGCCAGTTATTGTCAACATGTTCAGTGAATCCACCTCGCAACATACCTCGCCGTCATGGGCGTTAAAAATTAGCAGTCGGCTTTCCCCGGAATCCGAAGTGAATCCGTGGCGCATCATTAAGAAATACTTGGCGCAGATTAGAACACATTCACTCAGTGCGTTTTAGTTTAACACCGTGGTGTTGGACCTTGGTAACCCCGACACCGATGCTGGTGCAACCAGGGGGTCCCAAAATCCGGGAACCCCTTTTTAAAGACAAAGTGGACATTTCCGTACTCTTTTCCGAAAAATTGTCACGGCCGCCCCCTTTTTCGACCCGGGACATCCCTTTGGAAATTCCCGGTTGTGCGCCTGTGCACCATTGCCCTTTTTAGCCTTTGCTCATGCCCGCTGAGCAAAAACAAATCATTACACTAGATAAAATGGGATTCTCTGACGACCAGACCCTACTCCACCCCCTCAGGACAATAACATCAATAACATATGGCGAGGACCGAAATTTAATTTTCCAACGACGTGGCCCTCCCATGAAAAAAATATGACTACATGCCTGCCTGTGCCACAACAACTTGAAATAGCTCCTCTCATGCCTTGGCTGAGGGGTGCTGGAGGACGAGCAGCTAGTGGAACAAGTTGGGATGAGTCGTTATGTTCAGAGCAACGATCGAGCCTGCCCAGCTCTGAACGAGATCACTGTCTTGCTGGTAGTGAGCTGCTTCACTGAGAATGCATTGAGGTACGGCGTTGTTCAAGGACTGGACCGGTGCAGCGGGCGCGGTGGCAGCTCTCAAGGGTGGACCGTATGCACAGACGCCGCTGTTCTCTTGGAAAGGCTGTCACAGGAGAAGGCGACCTCCTAAGGCATGGCTGTCGCTTCGATAGCACCACTTCTACTGAAAGCTGATCGTGTTGGTGGTGTTTTGTGAAATACGTTATCGTATAGAATGTGTTCTGGTATATGTGTGCATTGCTTACGTGGTGTACTATGTAATATAAAAGCATAACTTGTGCATGCAATTTATGTAGGCATACATGTCGACAATTCAGAAATTGCATGTCTTTATCAAGGATTTTTTTTTTCATTTTGGGCAGATGAGAGTTTTGAAACCAAAGTTGAAATATACCACATCTTTATGGTTTCAGATATAATTAACACATTTGTAACGACATTGCCACGCATACGACCTATGAGAAGGCACCGTTGCAAAATAAAGTATACCTGCAAGGCAGGGAACTTCGGTAACGGCTTAGCTCGTAGTGTATCTTGACCTTTTCCAACATATGTAATTTCCACATCGTATCTATCTGTAAAGTGTGTAGGTACTGTCAGCCGACTGCGCCAGGTCTGTCTCTGCTGTCAGCCGACTGCGCCAGGTGTGTCTCCGCTGCGCCGGGATCGCCGGCAGCGTCGCCAACAGGCCCATCGCTCGCGGCGGCGACTTTATGTGGCGCACCAAATGCGCTTTATGGTGACATTAGACAGAAAAACAGTCGCTAAATGGCGGTGTTGGCGGCCTGTGTCGGCGGGGAGCGGCTCATTCTGACCGGCTGGCAGCTGACCTTCAGTTCAGGCTGCAGAGGAGCCAGCTGACCTTCAGTTCAGGTTGCAGAGGAGCCAGCTGACCTTCAGTTCAGGCTGCAGAGGAGCCAGCTGATCTTCAGTTCAGGCTGCAGAGGAGCCAGCTAACCTTCAGTTCAGGCTGTAGAGGAGCCAGCTGACCTTCAGTTCAGGCTGCAGAGGACCCAGCTGACCTTCAGTTCAGGCTGCAGAGTCTAGAGGAGCCATCCGACCTTCAGTTCAGGCTGCAGAGGAGCCAGCTGACCTTCAGTTGAGGCTGTAGAGGAGCCAGCTGACCTTCAGTTCAGGCTGCAGAGGAGCCAGCTGACCTTCAGGCTGCAGAGGAAGCCAGGCTACCTTCAGTTCAGGCTGTAGAGGAGCCAGCTGACCTTCAGTTCAGGCTGCAGAGGAGCCAGCTGACCTTTAGTACAGTAAGCCAATTTAACTCTTTTATACATAGAAATAGCACCAAAAACATAAGCAGATGACTTCAGGCAAAACAATTGCACTTTGAACGGACTTGGACTTGGGCCTGCTGTTGCACAACATTAAATGTGTAAAAAACATATAATACTAATTTTTAAATTCATAGTTTTCGTCCATATCAGATATCGCAACGTATTTCTTGTGTAATTTTAACACCCTCTACCCTTACGTAACGCTTCGAAAGGTTTCGTCTGACGTGACCCTTCCCATTTATGATTATGTAACACTCCTGAACCATCAACCATCTCCTGCAACATAACGCAAGAGCATGCATGCTGTAGCACGACAGTCGTCGTGTTGGTCAGGAATAAAAGGATCATTGGGCATCAGGCCCTAAAGCAGCTAAGCATCCGTATAATACAGGGCGATCCAAGGGGGGGGCACATCCGGCCATGCCCCCCCCCCCCAAAGCGAAAAGGGTGGGGGCCAACATATCTTTTAGCCCCCCCCCCCCAAAGGACATAGTGATTACCACATTTTCATAACGGCGCTCTGATTGCGTACTATTGTATAACTATGGTGAGTCTTGGTACCCGAGGAAAGATTACCAATTTATCGTAAAATATGCCTTGAAGCAGTCAAAATCCCAAGCTATTCACAACACAAAACTGGAAAATTTACGCGCCGCTCTCCGCGGCATCACACAAGTTTCGCAATTGCTTACCACAAATTAGGAAAATTAGAAACAAATTTACACTTTCTTTAAGTTGCCTTGGCAGAGGCTCTCCTGACGGTAATTCCTGGCCCAGGGCCACTTCATACACATATTAAGCCTCGCCTAAACGTTTATCCACCTTCGCCGTACGGTGGGGGGTGGGAGGCTGACAGGGATTCCCTGTTGACTTCCAAACCATGCATCATAGACAACGCGGTAAGAAACCAGCATGTTTGCCTTTCATGTTGAGGAATCAACGTATGTCATTTTTATGTTTCAGTCATTGGGTGAAACTTCCAGGTCCAGTGAATTAATGACCTTAGACTCGGATCACGTCAAGAATAGCGTTTTATCTCGTCACGAAAACCTTCAAAATGAGACAATTGAATACATGTAAAATAAATGCTTGGCCCTTTGACAGTCTTATGTCTCAGAAATACAGAAAGATGTATTTTATTTGTTCGGTACTCTGGTCAAAAATAAGTCCAAAAAAGGAGTAAAAAAGTGACGCATGAGTTTCGATAACTTTAGGAGTGATCACTTCAATTCACAAATTAGTATTGCAAGCTCATTTGCTTTAAATTTCGGTTCTGGATTTCCCATTTTAGTTCTCTCATTATCTTTTTTGGGTTTTTCAAAATCTTTTGACATTTTTTGAGTGATTCCCCAATTTTTCAGTTTTTTAGGGGTTAGAAAACCAAAAATTTGCGGGAAATCCGAGTTGCGCGTTTCCTTAATTAACAATGGCAGTTTCCGACATCTTTCGTCGCTTTCTGTTTAGCGCAATTTGCGCAAATCTCTATTTTCTACGATTTTTAACAATTTTTATAGTTACCGTCTTTCCACCAACTATCAATCGTCACTAAAAACGTCATTTCTCTCCCAACATGACTGACCAATTTCAGTGGAAATTTAGCCAGCATACGTTATAATTGATTCACTCAGCTAGTGAAATTCAAAGCAAGATGCACCGCTGAGTTAAAAGTGATTTCAGAAAACATCAGGGAGGCCTTGTCCAGACCCCCCTGAGGCGAGGGTTAATTTTCAAGCTGGCTAAAGTTAAGCATGCCTTGCCGAGTTCCGAAAAAGGGCGACGCGAACGATATGACGTGGAACATTCGGCCCCTAAAACAACTATAAGTACCTAACATCAAACCAAAATGCGTATTTTAACAGGGAAATTCCACATTAAAAATGTTGCCAAAGGCATGGCCGCAGAACAAAACGCATATTACGTTTTTACCCATTACATCCGACCCCCTCAATAATATATCGGTGACGCCCTTGCGATTTGGTATGAGATAACACTTAATTATGATTACCTACGTGTGTATTATGCTACGGGAAATGGTGTTCTGTGTGTTTTAAAGTGATTTCCCGATTTTCTACCAAAAAAAACGAAAAAGTTTTTCCCGATTTTTTCCCGATTTTTTTTTTCCGGAAAAAAAAATCCGAAAAAATGTATTTTTTTCGGAAAAATTATATTTTTTCATCTCTAATGCCAAATAAGGTGAAAAGCCCAAATCCGTGAGAAAAAATGGGGGTACATTTTTGCCGGAAAAAGTTGCCCCCCCCAACCGAGGGGCTGGATCCGCCCCTGGTATAATAACTGGTATACCTAGGTCAGTTTTATGGCGTTTCTAAGATTCGTTTTAAAATGCGTTCGTTACACTTACACAACCAGAGGTGAAAACAGTTCCGACGCGCCAACGCACGTCGGTGTCAGTTGATTGGCTATCGTGAGTTAGCAAAACACTCTTGGTGATGACTACGCACCCCAAACTGATGCTTTGATGGGCGCAACAACATAACAGGACCTCAGTAATTTTCAATTTGGCTCATCATTAGAATTTCAGCGTAAAATAACATACATTCACTGTCAAAATAGTGTGTTTTGATTTAAACATCACATAACAAAATTGTCTCTGTCAAAAGTTGTCTGTTGACTGTTTTGATTTAGCTTTCTCAAACCAGAGTTATAGCAGCGAAGAAACCTCGGCGACATTGCCGCTGCCCCATGACTAGCGTAATTCGCGTCGTGAGCAGGTCGATGAGACAAGTGAGACGACAATTGTGGCCCTGCTTGTGTCAGTATCACAGGGTAGCTATGCCGCTGCGACCCCATTGGCCGAGTTGTCTAATGACGGCGGAATATTGGTATCACAAGAGCAGTCGGCGGCCCTGTGTTAAAGGATAGGCGGGCGGGCACCCAGGCTGACTTTTACCATATATTGGCGAGAACTACTGGTGGTAGCGCAAAATGGCTCACCACCACAATGTTCCAAATTGAATTCAGAATAAATTTTTAGGCGAAAAATATTTTTCTCGTGCAAAAAAAAAAAAACTTGAATCATCTCTGCTATTCAATTTGAAACATTGTGGGGTGGTATCATTTTGCTCTACGGACTAGTATAGTCGCTAATATATTGTAAAATGTCAGCCTGGGTGCCGGCCCGCCTATCCTTTAACACAGGCCGCCGACTCGCTTCTTGTTGACACCAACATGGCCGCCGATCATTAACAATCTTCCGCCAAATGCGCCTTCCATCTCTATAGAGTTCAGTGGCCAGTTCCCAAGGCCATATATAGGAGGTAGAATTATCCGGCGACTCTACCGAATCGGGTCGTCAGAGCGTGATGTCATTTGGATCCATCGGCCTCCTCCGCCCTTACAGCTAATGCTGCTTCCAGAGAAACAAGTGCCGTCTAGCTAAAACAGTAAAAAGGCTACGAAGCAAATACAAATAGTTTTCGAAAGCTCGTAACAAGACAGATCGAATTAGCATGAACATTTTGGGCTCTGGTCAACATAAAGGTCACTAGAGGACAGTAAAGGTCAAGCACCGACCGTGGGTTCGAATCCCACCGAGTCATCCGGGCGTGCGCCGCCGGCAGGTGGCGGCACCTTGCGGAGTGAGGATGAGATGGCGTCTCTGACCGCTGCGTCTGGTGCCAGCGCAGGGACGCGGTGGACGTGCCCAACCTGACGGACCGGACGGGTGGGCGGGGTGTCGTGGCGGTCATGACTGTTGTTTATGTTCCGTGTTTGTTGGAGAGTCGTTTTTTTTGCTTTTGTGCCAATCCAGTCATTACATCATGTCGCACATCATGTCCAATAACTAAGTTGCCGTTGGGTGCA
>VOPJ01004968.1:0-15673 GCA_014673585.1 Semibalanus balanoides | reverse complement strand
ACCTGGCTCGTCAGCGATCGGACCTGGCTCGTCAGCGATCGCACCATGGCTGGCATATTCTTTCATGAAACGTCGTATCCCTACATTAGACTGGCGCAGCTGAAGCACCCGACACATGCATTGTATGCTTTCATAAATTACTTTGCAATAATTTAATTCGAGTAAAACAATATTTGATATAAACAATATTTTAACTCCCCAACTTGTGCTGAGCCCAGCATGAGACCGGCAAGCATGAGTTCAGACAGAGCTTCATGCCCACCGGGCCTGAAAATCTGACGTAATGCAAAGTAGGCGTTGCTTAGTGTTAGATATGCAAATTTCAGGACCAGGGCGTCGGCGCCGGGCCCAAATTCAGGCCTGGTGGGCCTGAAGCTGTATCTGAACTCAGGCTTGGCGGTCTCATGCCGGACGCAGCACAATTTCGGGGTTAGCGTATTGTTTGAATAAATGAATGACCAGTCACACACGGACAGCGTTACTTTGCAGGCGCCAGCGGCCAGACACCGTGGCAAAAATAAAAGCATTTTTTATACATAAAATCGAACTTTGGCTGAAGCAGGAGATGCATTATTACATTTACGGAGAGAACTTGAGTGCCGATAAGCGGTCTCACTAACGTAAGACTTACAGATGGGAAATTATGTCCCTAAAACTCATATATATATTGACCTTTGACCTGACCCTGACCTGACATGTAACCTTATTTTGTAAATGTCACGTATGCTTTAGATGCGTCTCATTTAAAGCTTTCGATTCCCGCCTTGTGCGTCTCGCTGTGGTTATTATTTTTTGAAAGATGACGAGGAGGCTGAATCTGCCCCCCTTCCCCTTAGCAAAGCGTGTTCGGCTGAATAGGTATCCCAGCGGGGCCCAGGTTAACACGCGCACTGGAGAGGGGTATGCCACTAACGCGCACTGGAAGAGGGTGACTTAAGTGCCCCCCTGAGATCTCCAGAAGTATGATAGCTAGAACATTAAAACTTACAGGGTAGGTAGGTGCCATGATGATATACATTTCTAAAATTTGGGTGACCGTAGGTCAATATCTAAAATGTCAAACAAGGTCACAAAGGTACAATCTGGCCAAATGTCACATTTTATTTTATTTTTACCTCTGTGACGTTATTGATCACCATCAATGTGTCTTAAATTGTGTTTGGGGAAGGAAATTGAGATTGGCTACCGAATGGCGTTGAAATCTTCCCGATCTAACTGTTGGTTCCGAAGATATCGCTTCGCCGACCTGGATTATTGCCGCCATCTTGGAATTCAAATCCATTTAAAGGGACTGTCCCACCTTCAAAAAATGTTTCAAATGTACGTCAAACGCTCCGCTATTGTGTTAGCCGTAAATTTCGCCACAAAAGACCACGTTTCCTGCGCTAGCTTCGTTTTTAAGTCTTCAGCGAAGCAAACATGTAGTGACAAAAAGTGCCCCTCCAGGCGGTTGTTAACTACGCGCCCAACCGGGGGTGTGGGAGGGTATGTGGAACAATCCTCCTGCCTTTTATCGAGATGACGAAATAATTGGCGGGCGCGAGTGCCTCCAAATTTTGGTATAACTTATCGATGATCACTTTCTGCACATTGTGGATAAAATTTCAAGTTTCGTGTCCGATAGGTCAAGCCACCAGGTCGGGTCAAGTACCCCACCTTCCCAAAAAGTTTGCTGGTTCGTGCCATGACCACAGGTTTTTAAGGCGTCCATACTCCAATCCTTAGGATTGCATTAAGCCATCAGCATCAACAAAATTATAATCTCGGATTTTTTTGCTATCGATGACCTATAAGGTCGGGTCAATTGTGTGATTTTGTCAATTTTGTTCGGGTCCTTATAAGTCAATGGAGAAATATCCAAATGCTTCCTTTTTCAAGGATATCAGTCAAATTTCTTCTGGATAATGTTATCATAGGATATAACGTATGATCAAGGTGCAGGTTTAGTTTAGTGACCCATACCCATCTGAGGCAATTCGAGGTCACCAACACCTTTTCGTCAATAACCCTTGACATAATACAGATGGAGATGTACAGCTTTCACCAACGTGTTTGTATCGTCGGGACACGTCTCCTGATATGCAACATTATCTACTTGGGACACCACTTTACTTTGACCTGAGGTATTTTGTAAACCCTTATAGTGGCAGGGTGGCAAATTTTGCCCACCCCTAATGTTTTTCTTAGATATATCCGAAACGGCTATGAGTAGGTTTATGAAACTTTGGGAATTCTCCTAAAATTTATTTTCACATCTGGAGTCCAAATTTTGGGTTTCTGACTTGAACAGAGGTGGTTCCAGGGCCCAGTTTTGGGAGGATTTTTCGGTGATATTTGGCGATAATACGGAGATGCGATATTCACGGATTCTTCCTAACTGCCTCAAGTATGAAGAAGTTGCGTAGGTTTACGGTGATTGAAATAAGAACAAATTAGTTGATGTTCATGGTACATAGTATTTTGTACGGCAGAGGCGGTTTCAGGTACTTGAAAAGGGGGATTTCCAAAAACTATGAATCGCCTAGCTGACTCAGTCAATCAAAGCTCTCATGCAAATTGCTTTATACGCTTTGAAGATTGTTAAAGATAGTTTTTTACTTCTAATATTGCATAATGTATTACATCTTGAGTTTCAATGGGCGTGTTCCAGGCCCACAGAAAAGGTTGACTTGCATGGTGATAACGATATACCAGCGATTACGGCGCAATAAACAAATAGTTGAGAATGATGACTGCAAATATGAGTATAGGAGACGGAATAAAGGCGCTTTATTGCAGAGGCGCGCTCAGATTACGGCGCAATAAACAAATAGTTGAGACTGATGACTGCAAATAAGAGTCCAGGAGAGGGAATAAAGGCATTTTATTGCAGAGGCGCGCTCAGAAATCGAAAAATGGGGGTCATATAATTGCAAGGAAATTATGATACATGGGCCTACAAGGACATAACATACTGCAGTTTTCCGATGAAAAACGCACCAGGGGGTCCTCTTTGAAACATTTTAAGAGAATAGGCGAGCCCAGGTAAGGTAAAAAGTGATCAACCAAAGTGAATTGAAGTTGCAAGTAAAATAGTCATTGTTAACTAGTTGGTATTATATTAGCGGGATTTATTCCTATCAAAAGACCTTGCACCTCCCTAAATGGATCCTGGTTACACCTATGATGATTTGAAGCATTCAAAATAAAACAATCTATGACCAGTAATTTATTGATATTCCGTGGTAGCAGCATGACTGCGGTTCATATTTTTTATACTTGGCTTCCTTTTTTCGTTAACCTGGCACCACCTATGGTACACAAAATGCTTAATAACTATTTTTTATTATGTGCAAACTGCAAATAACGAACTATTACAGTTATCCAGAAAAGGCAATACAAAAACGTTTGAATTACGCTTTTACTTTGCCTCCCAATTTAGTGACCTGCACACGCCTATGATTTTTGAATTTGGAAAAATCGTCAACACATATCAATTGTCTACTCAATATCTATCGATCAATGCTGGTTGCGTAAAAATCGGTCGGTAAACATGGCAGCTGTGTTGGATCAAAAATACCTCTAATTTTTGAAGTATTTGGCCTTCCTATTTAATTTTGATATTGTTTTTTAGAAATGTAGATTGTGTCAATGGTAATCGACCACCGTTTGATTAAAAAAAAATAAGACGGGTTGATCTCGAGATCTCTGGAGGGTCGAATTTGCCCCCTGCTTCTAATAGCGGTAGCCGGGAGCCTGCCACTAATAGGGTTAAGTTGGCCTTACATGGTAGAAATAAACAAAATCAAGGCGCCTTGAAGAGAAAAAAGCGATGACGTAAAAAGTATTGAGTTATCTTTATTAAGACAGAAGATATTTGCGAAAACCATCTTTGCCAAAAAATAACATTTTTTACTTTAATGACCTCTAGGCTCTAGAGCCTGAACTATTAACCCCTGAGATCCAATTTGAGGACAATTCGTTAGATGAAAATTTCAATGGCTGGCGATTTTATTTTTTCCGTTTGTTTCTAGATAGCATAGTTCCCGAGATATTTGGGGGTTTCTGGAGCGATGCCCTAAACGAAATTCAGAGGCCCAGTGGTGAGCGGGTTAACTCGCGCCCCGCTAGGAGGATTTTCTCCATAACTTGAAAAAATGATAGATATTGACGTAAAACTTATAGTACTTAATACTACATCAATTGATCGTCTAAAAAATGATTAAGTACTTTGAGAAATATCGTTTTGATGACGTCATGTCGTGCAATTTTTGGTTGAGAACTATGAATATTTGAAAACCCGTAGCATCGCAAAGTTTGATAATAAATTGCAAATATAAACGTTTGAAGAAATACAACTATATTTTCGTTTAAAGGGCTATCTCACAATTGTAAAACTTTTGTGTTTTCAACCCAAACTTTTTTTCTCGTGAAAGTTGAAACAATATTTTCTGCCGAAGATATCTAAAAACGGAATATACATTTGATAACAAAATATGAAAGATTGATCCAAACCAAATTAAAAAGTACCTACTATATTTTTACTGACTTATGGCTCCTTTGTAAGTAACTCATGACATTTTTGGGAAGAAGCATATTGTTTGCTATTGGCGACCAGATACAGACCAATAAATGCCAATGTTGTATCTCTGAGACAAAACTGATCTAGAATCATGCCATTATATTTTGATTTATCAATTTCAAATTTTGACTTTTTGACCTGACCTTGACCTCATACGAGCTTAGGTTGTGAAAAGGTTGCTTCTATAACGTGTAAATAATACATAACATATATGTTGCGTGACTTTCGTATATACTTTGCTGTTTGTTTCCTGACCTTGAGGCTTGACGTTGACCTATGCTTACAATGTCATTTTCGCTTATTATTGAGATGCCATTTATACCTTATTGAGAACACTTCGTGCATACGGCATATTGTGTAGGCTATACATATATAAGCTCGCGGGGGTCATGTCCTCCCTTGAGAAAACACATCAATTTACACTAGATAAAAGTGACTCGCCGACTCCACCCCCCTCTCCCCTCCTCCACCCAGGTCAACAACATTGGGGCTGAGTAGTGCAATTTGAGGAGTGAAATCGAAGTGCTCTCTTGCCCAGAACCATTCCACCGCCACTGGTAGCAAATGAGTCAAAGTTGAGTCGACCTATTTGTTTGCCCCGCTTGAGTCAAAGTTGAGTCAGAGCCCGTTCGAAAATGAATCAGAGTCGAGTAAGTCTAAGAAATATGAGTGGAGCACAAGCCTGCACTGGGATCGCAGATTCAGCTTCGGGATCCAGGCACCCCGGTAGGTACCTATATGTTTTTGCTTATGTATTATATGGGATAATTCATTAAAACATCTGTTTGCTATTAGTAAATTTTTAGATACTTATGATCTGCATAGCACATACTACATACGCAAAATAAAGACCAAGCATGGTTTATGTCAATTCCTGCATCATGTGTTTCCAGATCCGAGGCTCGTTTAAATTAGAGATCCACTGAGATCCCAGATCCTGATGCATTTTACGCTGAGGGATCCAGGAGTATCTCAGATTATCATGCATTTTATGCAGAGGGATTCACTTGGACCCAAGATCTTCATGCATTTTATACCAAGGAATCCACTGGGATCTCAGATCCAACTTCGGCATCCAGGCACAAGTCTGCTCGTCACCAAGGCTGGCTGCCACCAGCCGACTGCCTCTCCTGCCCCCTCCCCCCGCCCCGCCCTGGACAATACAGCTCTGAATTCTGCCGAAAACAATCTTCTTTCCGTAGCCTTCGAACAGTGTATTTTATGTGTATACATCACGAGGTACCAGTGATACCAACTTGCTTAGTTCAACGCGAAATGTAGACACTGCCGTTCCAGTGACGAACGATTGCCGATGATCATCCCCGCAGCAGCGGCGGCCTACTCCGGTGCAGCATCTTCTTCGACATCTGCATCAACTGCCGGCTCGGGTGGCTCGTCTTCCTGCAGCAAGTCACCGCCGTCGTCATACTCGTCGCCGCCGTCGTCCTGCTCGGCGCCCATCTTCACCTTGCGCAGGTACCACAGGTAGAGGCCGCCGCCGACGCAGCCGACCAGCATGATGCCGCCGACGATGATCATGGGCCTGGTGCTGGCCGAGCCGGTCATGGCGCCGGTGGTCGGCGGCGACGCCTTCACCTGCAGGAATGGAGAGCCCGTCGAGCCCGTCTCCTCCGTGAACCCGATCACCTCGCGGATGGTGGTCGACTGCGGATAAATGGTGGCTGGTAGCGAGCCGTCGCCGCCGCCGCCGCCGCCCGTTTCGTTCGCTCCCTTGGTCACGTTGCCGCCTACCAAGGGGTCTGTCTCACGAGCAACTCGCTCGGAACTGAAAATGAGGTTCCAGCATAGTCACCCATCTGTTTTACACAACCGATATGGCTTGACGACAGTTAATTATGCTAAGCGACATACGATAAGAATGATACACAAATCAACTGACAGGCTTAGTAATGCGTAACCATTGACACCTTTGACTAGGCTTGAAATGTCGATATAAATGATGAAATGCTGATGGTGAAATTATGGAACTAAAGATTGTCATTTATATACAAATTAACTGATAGGTATTATATAAATAAATACAGAAACATGAAAGGCGGAAATTAGGGAACTGACACAATTATAGGGACATTTGTATGTATATATATATATATATATACATTTCCATTTACATGAAAAATGACCGATAAGTATGTAACAAAACATGAAAGGTGGATATTACATTACAGGCACAAGTATTTTTATAGGAATATTTTGTACACCACCTCATGCAAAATGTGAATGGATACCCAGTACCCACTGATCTCTGCCTGGCGAATACTTGAAGCCGCATACTTACTACTTCATCTGCGGCTGCTACAATAACGATAACTGCGAAATAACACATTCCAGCTGTGCTTCTGCCAGCCTTGAAAACAAAGGGGAAGGTTGGGAAATTCGTACCACTTAGCCCTATTTGAAACAGGGGGCGGATTTCCCCTCTCAGGTTTTTTGTGGGTATCTCTGGAAATCGGCATACCACGCCCTCCAACGCTATTTGTAATTAAGCTCAATCAAGGATTGTACTTTTTCAAAGAACTGCTCCCCTCATCGATATTGAGTCATATAATTTGTATGTTTCTCTCACTACCAACACCAGGTTCCTGGTGGGGTTGGGGGGGGGGGCGTGAGTGTTTAGACGCCCTACTTCAAGGTTTTATTCGAAGGAATTGGTAAAACGGCGGACGCACAGTAGTGCTGTCGTTTTGGCAGCAGCTCTGAGGTAATATTATTTCCACACTATATGTCAAACTCTTGACCGTCGGGTCCGTCTCAGGTCATTTCAACAAGGCCAGGGAATGATGGACCCAGCCACTTTAAAATAAAGTTTGCGTATCCTGACAAGCCCAATTATTTGTTGGGCCGACAGCTTACACTTACAGGGTTTTATTGAGCGAGCATAACTCAACCTACTAAATTACGTGTTCGTCGGATTGTTATTATTCGGGCTGACCGAAATTTATTCAACTCCCCATTGTAACGGCAAAGGGGAATATTGAAAATGCTTTTTCATTCTGGATATACGCATGATATCAGCCAATTTATTCCTGGCTATCATGCTATAATCATAGGGAACCATTATATTCGAGCCGTGTCCAGGCGTATGCAAGTCTGTGTTCATAAGTTGTCGACCAAGCTCCTAGAAACGGGTCAAGTCGCCTCTGTAGTGTATGTGTAACTTGTCTATATAACTTTATTCTCATGGCGGATCTGACGAATACGATTGCGCGTCGAAGTGAGTGACGAATCCTCAATAAACGAAATGCGGAATACGAAATACGAAATATTCAGTGGGTCAGAATGGCTCCATTACCACACAGCGTCATGTCCATACGCTGCCAGGAACAAGGCCCAAGGCCCGGGCTCACGCCCATGCCTTGAACTGTTCCAATACGTATAGTCACACGAAGCGGCCCAGGATCTCGAGGATACGAACAAGTGGGAGTACCTGGAATGGACCCAATTCGGAACATTTCATGGGATATTGAGAACCTCCATCGCTTCTGGGCGCTCGCGGCCGTGTCACCATGGCTCCATCGCACTTAAGGCAGAGATTCTCATATACATTTTCACAAGAGGATTGTCGGGACTCATTTACCGTCGGTTATTGATGGGCATTCGATCATGTTAAGGATAATTCCGGGTTAGTTGTTTCTAGGCATTATCGACTGTGTACTATTACGATCCTTCACCATCGGGGTTTGGGTGTAGGCATACGTATTTTAGGCTAGAATGGCTTTACAAGCCCCTTCTACGACTATGCAGCTTCTCAGGCGCTCGACACAAGTGAGCATCGCTATTTGTGGTTCTGAGAGCTTGCTTAGTCATCTCGATACACGTACGGCGGAGCAGACATCATAGTGCGAGGTTCTCATGGACGAGGAGTTCGCGGTGCACAATTATTATATTATATCTGAGATAAGAGCTTCTTGACTCCCCGAGTATGTGGGCTTCATGCTTTACTCTCCCACTGGTGTGTTGGTTCCTACTTAGTCGGCCGGATGAAGTGTTTAAGTCTGAGATCACAATGATGCCTGTAAAAGAGGCGAACGTCTCCATAACTGTATAACACGGTACAGCAGCCGCTCCTCAGCGGTTATCAGCAGACAGGCCCCGAAACACACAGAAGGATGCTGGCTCGCTGGGCGGGAGCATTGACGATGCATGGGAAGCAGGCCTCTATGTGCACCAGCCCCCTTCACGCAGACAATACCGCCACATCTCCTCACCATCTTACGCTAAACGAGGGGCGCCCGACCGTCGTCACTTGCGGGACATCTAGTGTCCGGCAAGGTGTCACGCGCGGGCTTAGAGACACAGGAGAGCACAGAGGGATCCACGTCTGAGCACAGTGACTAGGCAAGAGAGGTGGCTGCGCGCGGAGGTGGCAATCCGTTGGAGTGTGGGAGGGCGCGCGGGTCATTTTTGCCAGGGTGAAGGGCGGGCGGCGTCGCGGACGAGGGGCGGGGCCGGTGCGCACTGGACGGCAGTAGGGGTCGCCGTCACTGTGGTCTAGTAGGGGCGTTCCGTTCATTAGTCTCTCGGAAGGGTGTCGTAACCGTATCACTGGTCTTTGTCCAGTTAGGCGTAAGCGATGCATTATGGCTTAATGAGGGGTGAGATTACAGTGGTCTAGGGTTTGTGTTGCTATTTTATTTTAGCCTGAGCGTCGGGCTTAATGGAGTCCCCCGAGACAAACGTCAGACTTATTTTTAACTCCGTAAGTCACGGCCCCTAATTTTTTCATGCGCCCTTTCGGCGCGGAAACTGGTTTGTCTTGACAAGGTCCCTTGTGTTGGGGCGCGGCGGCGTTGCGGGCGCGGAGGGGGAGGGGTTCCACCCGGCGCGCCCCGCCCGCCCGCCCCCCCGCCCTTGTTCCCCTTTCCCCCCCCCCCCACCTCTGGGGGGCAAGTCAAGAAAATAAATCCGCCCGCCCCCCCCCCCCCCACGCTTTTCCACCCGCACCACTTTTTATTTCCCTTTTCCCGCTTTTTTTTATGTTCCCGCGCCCCGCCCCAACCAACCCCCCCTTTCTTCTATTTGATTTTATCCCCCCCCCCAGAAAAGACCCCCCCTCTCTGCAAAATGCCCGGCTGTGCCCTCGCCCGCGTGGCTGCCCCCCCTGCTTCGACGGGGGCCCTCCCCGCCGCCCCTAGACCCGCCCCTCCACCTACGCAACACACCCTCCCGAAAAACAAACCCGAATATAGAACCCCGCCCCCCCCCCGCCCCCCCAGAAACCATCAAATACACAATCCCAAGCACCACAAGCCCAAAACAATCCAAATTAGCCCAAACAACACCAACCCAAGCCACCCAATTTTGACAATCAAGGGTGTCCCTGTATTGTGACCGGTGACGTTCTGTTTAGGTGTAATGTTGTAATTGTCTATAATCAACTTTTCTACAATGCCAGGATCCATAATACCCACCCCGCGGTGGCACGGAATTCCAAATAAAGAATGCGCAATACGAATACGAATCATTCACTGTCAGCATCACTGTCAGCCACCAGGAATAGGCTACCGATGCTTTCTGCTTAGACCTGTCCAAGCGGCGTCTGATGAAAGTGGTTGGCTTGATGGAACTTGATCCGTGGTCGGCCTGATGGGCTCACAGTCAACCTGAGCGGTCCTCGGTCGGCTTATGAGGGCATCGATCATCGAAGGATAACTCGGTAGGTTTGAGCGGGCCCCCTGAGTGGCCGTTAGATGGTTTAAAGCCCCTTCAGATATGTTTAGGCCTGACAGAACCATTGCCATGTCTGACTCCTGACCGGACCCAGGCTGGTCTGAGAGGGCGATTATCGAGGCTTGAGAGGGCCTCGTTCCTCCGGTGGTCACTAGCCGGGGGGAGGGGTGCCGTCACTGGCCGAAGGGGCAACGTCACTGGTCACAGGGCTGCCGTCACTGGCCGCAAAAGTGTCATCACTGGTCAGATAGGCATCGCCACTAGCCGAAGGGGCACTGTCACTGGCCAGAGGGACGCCGACACTGGCCAGAGGGACGCCGTCACTGACCAGAGGGGCGCCAGTCACTGACCGGAGGGGCGCCGTCATTTTCCGGGGGGCGCCGTCACTGGTCAGAGGGGCGCCGTCATTAGCCAGAGGGGCGCCGTCACGGTCTGGCCGGAGGGGCGCCGTCACGGTCTTGCCATAGGGCGGCATATGGCTAGAGGGCGAGACATGGCTAAGGGGTGGCACTTAGCCTGAGCTCGGCTTCTGGTCTGAGAGCAGCAAACGTCAGATATTTAACTCCGTAAGCAGGCCTATTTCAGCGCCTTCGGCGCGGAAACTGGTCTGCTTACAAGGCCCTTTTGCGCCTTCGGCGCGGAGGGGCGCCCTGCGCGGCGGACACAGGGGGGGGGGGGGACGCCGCCCCTGGAGTAACCAATGTGAATTGAAGTTGCAAGCGAAATAGTGACTATTGACTAGTTAGTATCAAAATAGCGGAGAATATACCTATCAAAAGTCTTGTGCCTCCCCAGTTTAAATCCTGGATGCACTTATGACATGCAACATGCAAAAAGGACCTGTCTACGATCAGTAACTTATTAATATTTCTTGGTAGCAACTTGCCTGCGGTTAATATTTCATTTTTTCACTAACCTGTCACTGCCTATCGCGAAAAATATGTTTTATAACTGTTTCCTGATATCACAATAACGCACCACTTTAGCTATCCAAAAAGCCATAAAAACGGTCTTACTACGCATTTACTTCACCCCATGTTAAGTGATATGCAAACGCATTTGATTTCAAATTTGCAAAAGTCACCATCATATATCGATGATCAATCTCGAGTTCGATCTCCATCGATTCCCATTAACTGCGTTAACCCTTGCCCGGGTGGGTGATGCCACTACCTCGTTTTTATGGAATAACTCGCGTAGTTATCAAATGATTGCGATAGAACTTTCAGTTCCCTGCTTTTGAACAATTTGACACATGACATACAATTGTAAAAAAAATCCAATGACCTGTGACCTTTGACCTGTTTCCCAAGGTCATGTCAGGCGCAACTGGTTTCCCGTATAGTATCAATGCTTGTAACTAGTGAAGTTTCAAAGTGTTTGCTGCTCAGGGGTATATGCACAGATGTAAAAACGTGACATTAATGGCTTCCACCGAAAACGTGACCTCCGTTGACCTCAGAGTTCAATCAAAGTTAATGACTGCTAATGACCTGAGGTGATTTTTGGGGATTATGACAGTTTCTAGAGCATTTTGTGACGCTGATTTTAATTTTGATATTCATTTTGCGTTATTATATAATACACTGGGGCAGGGCTGGAGATCCTGGGGGGGGGGGGCGCGGTCACGCGTCATACAAATCAGACCTACGTAAAGTGGAAAGCAGAGCTTCAACACAGGGCCAATGGGAGACAGTTTAACATCTTGCACTGCTCCACCGAATGGCCCTGTGTTGAAAGCTCTGTTCCGCTTTAACTATTATTCTTTAATTGGACCGTCGGACCCCCCAGGATCTCCAGGCCTGCACTGGGGTCATGCACTTTCACAGGTCAACCGAGGTCACTGACCTCGGATGACCTAATATGACTTTTTGGGATTTTGACAATTTCTTATAACATTTTGAGACGCTGGTTTTAAATTTGGCGCTCGCTTTTTGCATAGTCATATGCTCATTCACGATTCTAGCTGGATCAAATTCAATTTCTACACATTTACGAAAAGAGGCGAATCCAGGGGGCAAGGGTTCATGGCCCACTGCGAAGGTCCTGAAACTATGATTTGCGCCCCCCAGAATCAGAAAAAACGTTCGGCCTTTGCAAACTTATCGTACAAATTGTCTTTGCAGCAGTCAGAATCCAGCTATCCTTAGTAAAACATGAAAAATGTTGCGCCGTCTCGCGGCATGACACAAGTTTTACCATTGCTTATCATAATTTTGAAAATAAGAAAATGAATTACATCAAGTGTCTGGCAGAGGCTGTCCCTGGTGGAACTTGCCATGTCCCCAGGGAACACTCCCTTCATACAATATTCATTTTCAAGCAGGCTACATGTTTAGCTTTAGTATTAGTCAGCCGAGTTTCGGAAAATGCGACGCGAACGCAAAGACGCGAGCATAAGCACCCGGATGCTGCTCCAGCGGTGCCCAGCTTGCTGGACCGAAGAGCTTATAGTGGAGACCAGGCCAGGACCATCTCCCAAAGCCATCCTCCCCAGGCTCCTCCAGATCCACAGGGACCATTCATATGCAGAAAAGTTATTCTGTCTCTTGCTGCTTGCAAACCATTTGCACTGTTACCAGTTATTTGTAACAGTTCGGTACATATGTATATAGATATTATCATTATGTGTACTATTGAGTGCTGACTGCCACTGGTCGTGGTCATCGTGATTTACTATCCGAGGCTAATGTATCTGAAAAACTACATCCATTTCATTTTTCATCATTCCGAGATGTGCAACCAGGAAAAGGGGTTGCCTGAGGTTTGGCTCCACACTCCATTGTCCACTCACGGTCTGGTTCCATGTTACAGTCTGGTTTCATGTTACAATTTTATTTTCTAATGCCTAAAATGCAAAATGTTGACGCCATCACATTAACATAACGAAGCCATCACCATCGTCTTCGGTTCGTCGTAAAACTTAATTTAATTAATTTGACATTTTAAGCTTCTTATCATCCACAAGGCCCACCGTCTATATTTATGTTTTTTTCTTCAATAAAAACAGAATTTCGAGGCACTAAATAATATGTACATAGGGGAGACCGGGGCACGTTCTGTCACTTTTTTTGTTAATTGGCCCTGGTGGGCACACTTTCAAGAGTTGGTGATTGATACTTTCCAATACTGTTACATACATCAATAGCTTCAAATTGTTTTTAGGAGTTCAAGTGGTCTCTCAGTTTGTTTCGACAGCAGTGTCGACAATGTAGCGATGACTCATCCGACAGATCCTGCCCCCACAGATCCCCCCCAGAATGTGCCCCATATATGGGGCACATTCTGTCACCTATGAGGGCACATTTTGCCACTGATGGGGCACTTCCTGTAATCACCGAACGATCATCCGTATCGTCCCTGCAGGGGGAGAGAGGCTTTCATCCATCGCCATCATCAATAGTGTAGAAAATGACGGCCATATACGATCCCAACACCACATTTTTGCGTTTTTCTTAGTTTTCCATGCACGAATAAGGGCATATTTTAACATGCTTACTGGATGTGGGGAATTCCCATCGCAATGCCTTGAAATCTCCCGCCCCCCCCCCCAATGGAGCCAAATATCCCCGCAGTCAACGGTAAGAAAAACGCGTTGAACTGTCCCCACGGGCTCAGTGATAGCATCTGTTGTGATAACATCTCAGTTTGTTAAACGACTCTGCGCTGACGACCCGATGCTATCCCCCTGGGTCAACAACTTTTAGATAACGAATTATAGCTAAACTTTTGCCCTCCAAACTTGAAGTCTAGATCCGCCAGTAGAAATTATCCCTACCCCAGTGCAAATTCCTTAAAATAGGCCTTGGCAAGAATAATGTGAACTGCGCATCGCACCACTCAATTCGTTTTACGCTTAGTGGCGTACCATACCTGTAAATAACAGACAATCATTTTATGGTCGTTTATAACTTATAAGCGATACGACTAGGAGTTATGAACATATTCAGTGACAGAACCTGCCCCATATTGGATGACAGAACCTGCCCCACTCGACGTAGGTCACACTTTTTCGTTTTTTACTGAAAACTCAGAAGAATTGGAAAGAATAACGCTCAGAACAATATTCTGGACATTTGTGACGCCCCATGACAGTATTCAAAGTCATTATACAATTATCGGAATGGCCACTAGCCAAAATATTGTTCACTTAAAGGGAAATAATCACCTTTTATTTTTGTTAGCAACAATCATTTCTTAAGCCTTCTTTATGGTATATCAATTATTTGATTTATATTTAAGAATTAAATGCAATTATTCACTCATTCAATGTTGTAAGTTCTTACAAATTAAAATAAAGTACATATACTTCTTTTGAAACTCATGAGCAGTGTTTTCCCATCACTATTGAAACGCGCCATATCTGGCGCCGGTTTTCGAATTTGTTCGACGCTGGAAAATGTCCCTGAAACAAATCGCCGACACTAAAATGGCCGTCGTTGGTTTCCAAGTTGATTTTCTGATTTAATTGTCAATGTTTAATTGTTTGTCGAGGTTGTTTTGGGGAAAACTATGTTTTGCCATGATTATATAAGCCATAGTGTCGTACACAGCCAGACACAAAGTTATACAAAGCTTGTGTTGCTGACAATTTATGAAACAATTTCAAAACCAGAAACCACTTGGCCGCCATAGGGTTCCAAGTTAAACAGCTAATTTGGTGTCCTTGCTTATTCAATGGCTATCAAATGTATAGGATCGCCGGTAATATTATCGAAACAAGCAGGATTCAACTATATTTTCCACTCCCTTGCGTAAGAAAACAATACGGGAAAAGCCCGCAGTTTGATGAGATTCCAAAGTACTTGCAAGCAGCCGGCAAGTACCGGTCATTGAAAGCGTGGGAACGCTTTATCTTTTAACTTGAATATCTCTTAGTAGAAATGTTTTATGCAAAACGTGAGTAAATAACATTATATTTTGGTTCTCATCTGTCGATTCAAGTGTTTAACTCCATTTTTGTGGAAAAAGTGATTATTATAGTTTTATGCTGAGTGGCATTAATGATACAGTTTATGAACGAGCCGAAGGCGAGTTCAATAAACTGAATCTTTAATGCCACGAGTGCATAAACGATGTTAGTGCATGGCCGAAGACTGACTGTTGAGACACAAGTAACAAATATTTTCGAGGAGTTCAATGCAAGGGTCCCATTTATCTGAGCTTAGCAGTGTATAATCACTTTTGGGAGTGTATTAACACTCCAGTTAATACACCGCTACAGTTAAGCACATGGTCCATGGAAAAACAGTCTTCGGCCATGCACTAATTCCTTTTAAAAAGTTTCGATTTATGTTAAAAAACAAAATTTTCCAATTTGGACCAATCCGGTCGCAGGCATGTTGTTGTTTTGATAGTACCGGGCCATTGCAAGCACAAATGAACTATGTTATGAAACAACAATATACCTGCGGTGGATAC
>VOPJ01004967.1:0-10000 GCA_014673585.1 Semibalanus balanoides | reverse complement strand
GCGCCGTACTTAGACGTCAGCACGTGACGGCGCAGACTCGGCGAGAACAGGTGCATCAGCCAGCGGAGTGCCAGCCGGGGCCGCGGCCTGCCACGGCGCGGGTCCCGGAACCGAACGGCCGCCGTCGAGCGGCGCTGCTGGTTCTTCTGCGACGCCACGAAGCTGCGCTCTCCGTCGAACGCCGTCTGCAGCCTCTCGGCGCACAGCTCGATCACGTCATCACACCGGCCCCAGTTGACGAGCGGGTCCAGCAGCGCGGCGCACCGCTCCTGCGTAGCGTCCTCGGGCAGCTGCTTCAGAGCTGAGAGACAGTGTGAAGCCAGCGGCGTCATGACACCGTGCGGCAGCAGGGACGCCAGGTACAGCAGCGACGCTCCGGCGGCCAAGTCGCGGTGCTGGTTGAACAGCAGCGGCAGGACGCGGCCCCAAGCATGTTGCAGTTTATCCAGCAGGTCCGGCAGCTGAGCCAGCTCCGTCAGCCGGCTGGTCCAAAGCACGGCGACCACGTCCACCAGGCCCAGCACCACCTCCTCCTTGTCGAGAGGCGAGCCGCCGGCGACAGCGGCAGCGGCGGCGG
Organism: Semibalanus balanoides; assembly: GCA_014673585.1. Taxonomy (NCBI): domain Eukaryota; kingdom Metazoa; phylum Arthropoda; class Thecostraca; order Balanomorpha; family Balanidae; genus Semibalanus; species Semibalanus balanoides. Next base: position 9,423 of record VOPJ01004967.1, on the reverse strand, counting down.
CGGCGGCGGGCGCTTCAAGAGAAGAGTCGTCAGATGACGTGCTCTCCTGACCTGCAGACAGGCATCAGACGGGTCGGGGTTAGGGGACAGAACAGACTGGCTTACTCAGAGCCACTCATTCGAATCACAACTGCCGCACACGATACAACAAGCTCACGTCGATCTTATAGCTCGCAAAGCCAACCACACTTCACTCACAACCAGCCTGATCATGGCAACAGTGACTTATTCCCATTACTAATGTATAAACTGTGTCGCAGCAACTAATGGACACACGACCGGCCAGACCGGCCGGCGGCTGTAAGCGGCTGAGCTGAGCTGAGAGCTGAGAGCTGAGCTGAGCTGAGAGCTAAGCTGAGAGCTAAGCTGAGAGCTAAGCTGAGAGCTGAGCTGAGAGCTGAGCTGAGCTGAGAGCTGAGCTGAGAGCTGAGCTGAGAGCTGAGCTGAGCTGAGAGCTGAGCTGAGAGCTGAGCTGGAAGCTGAGCTGAGAGCTTGAGCTGAGAGCTGAGGATGGGAGCTGAGCTGAGAGCTGAGCTTGAGAGCTGAGCTGAGAGCTGAGCTGAGAGCTTGAGCTGAGAGCTGAAGCTGAGAGCTGAGCTGAGCGCTGAGCTGAGGCTGAGAGATGAGCTGAGAGCTAAGCTGAGAGCTGAGAGCTTGAGCTGAGAGCTGAGCTAACCACGACCGTGCGAAGCTTCTTGGCGTCAGAGAGTACAGAGCGGTCCTCCACGTTGTGCAGACGCCTTTTCCCCGGCCGAGAATCTATCGAGAGGAGGAGCAGAACATCAGGACTGGTGTGGTCACTTGTCACTGCTGCGGGATATAGTCGGCCACAGGCAGATACAGCGGCCGTAAAACAACCAAACGAGAGCGGGTTATCCACTCCATAGAAATGGTATACAAATAGCAAACGGATGTTACCGGATACATAACACAGAGCCAGAGACAAATGAAGAGTAAAATCACATGGACGCAGCAGCGCCTTAGCTGCTAGACAATATCTGCTATCAACTCGTATACAATTGAGACAACCGGGTGAGCAGCTAGTCTCGAAGGAGTGAACTCGGGCGCGCCTTGGAACCGGAGGGATCACAGAGAGAGCAGCAGCAGCAGCAGCAGCAGCAGCAGCAGCAGCAGCAGCAGCAGCAAGCAGCAGCAGGCAGCAGCAGCAGCAGCAGCAGCAAGCAGCAGCAGTCAGCAAGGCAGCACGCAGCAGGCAGCAGCAGCAGCAAGCAGCAGCAGCAGCATAGCAGCAAGCAGGCAGCAGCAGCAGCAGCAGCAGCAGCAGCAAGCAAGCAGCCAGCAGCAGCAGCAGCAGCAGCAGCCAGCAGCAGCAGCAGCCAGCAGCAGCAGCAGCAGGCGCAGCAGCAGCAGCAGCAAGCAGCAGCATGCAGCAGCAGCAGCAGCAGCAGCAGCAGCAGCAGCAGCAGCAGCAGCAGCAGCAGCAGAGCAGCAGAGCGCAGCAAAGCAGCAGCAGCAAGCAGCAGGCAGCAGCAAGCAGCAGCAGCAGCAGCGCAGCAGCAGCAGCAGCAGCAGCGCAAGCAGCCAGCAGCAGCAAGCAGCAGCAGCAGCAGCAGTCAGCAGCAGCACAGCAGAGCAGCAGCAGCAGCAAAGCAGCAGCAAAGCAGCAGCAAAGCAGCAGCAAAGCAGCAGCAAAGCAGCAGCAACGCAGCAGCAAAGCAGCAGCAAAGCAGCAGCAAAGCAGCAGCAAAGCAGCAGCAAAGCAGCAGCAGCACAGCAGCAGCAGCAGCAGCAGCAGCAGCCGCAAGCAGCAGCAGCGCAGGCAGCAGCAGCAGCAGCAGCAGCACAGCAGCAAGCAGCAGCAGCAGCAGCAACAGCAGCAGCAGCAGCAGCAGCAGCAGCAGCAAAGCAGCAGCAGCAGCAGCAGCAGCAGCAAGCAGAGCAGCAGCGCAGCAGCAGCAGCAGCAGCAGCAGGCAGCAGAGCATGCAGCAGCAGCAGCAGCAGCAGCAAGCAGCAAAGCAACAGCAGCAGCAGCAGCAGCAGCAGCAGCAGCAGCAGAGCAGCAGCAGCAGCAGCAGCAGCAGCAGCAGCAGCAGCAAGCAGCAAGCAGCAGCGCAGCAGCAGCAGCAAGCGCGCAGCAGCAGCAGCAGGCAGCAGCAAAGCAGCAGCAGCAGTGCAGCAGCAGCAGCAGCAGCAGCAGCAGCAGCAGCAGCAGCAGCAGCAGCAGCAGCAGCAGCAGCAGCAGCAGCAGCAGCCTGTAGCCGCGCGTCTGAAGCGGGTCCGGGTCGGTCAGTGTACTCTGCCGAAGGTCTCGCCACGTTCTCACCGGCGGCGGTGCTGTTCTCCTTATCACTGCCGGCGCCGACGGTGGTGGCGGTGGAGGTACGGGGCCGGGTGGCCGCGCCCGCCGCCTGGCGCGCCTGCATCTTACGCGCGTGCAGCGTGAGCGCCTGCCGCACGGCGATCATCAGCCGGACCACGTCCTCCGTGGAGAGCACCTGGACAGACGACGGCGCACCGTCAGTTACACACACACGTCTCCGTGGAGAGCACCTGGACAGACGACGGGCTACCGTTCAGTTACAAAACCACAGTCCTCCGTGGGAGAGCACCTGGACAGACGACGGCGCACAGCAGTTACACATCATCACTCACACCAAAACACACAAACCAGACACACACAGACAACAGCAGACACACACAAACACGGCTGCGCACGCACGCACGCACGCACGCACGCACGCACGCACGCACGCACCACATCCAGCTGATGGTACCAAACAGACAAGGTTTCACATTTCCATACGGCGTCAGGTAATGACAGCCAACTGGTAACTGGAGTCCAACCACTGCACCTTCTCCGAGTGTTGGTAGAAGCGCCGGCTGGCCTCCCTGTTCTCCTGGATCAGGCAGATACAGCGCGTCAGCAGGGTTTCATCCGACTCGCCAGCCGGGAAGAAGCTGAGGACAGCAGAAACCGGATTAATTCAGCATCACTGGCAGCAGCTACAGACCTCTGATTATCACAGCGAAGTACAGTCCGACGAGTGATGGCAAGAATGGCGCCATGGTCAGCCGACCGGGCGAGATGATGGTGATGATGGTGATGATGGTGATGATGGTGATGATGGTGATGATGGTGATGATGGTGATGATGGTGATGATTAGGGTGACTGAGTAGAATTATTCAGCTCTCTCACCTGTTCACCATCAGCTGTACGATTCGACGACAGACGGGCGGCTCGTCGATGGCCAGCCGCGCTAGCAGATGCTTCACCGGCACCACCTCAAAGTAGCGAATATTCTGCCGGCGCACAGAGTACAGAACACCGTTACTCAATCGTTATAATCAGCGTTAGGTGGTTCACTGTTATATCATCATTGTAGCGTTACACCGTTATATTGTTATATTATATAGTAGCATCTTTGTATCACTATCGTTATAAGATGGTGGCATGCACGCTAAGCACTGAGCAGCACTGGTTCCTGCTGCAAAACCAACCGAATATTTATAATATACTAACTCTTTTGACAGTGTCACCGCCAACAGGTATAATACAAATTAGCACAGCTACTAACGCAGAGCCCGGTGGTTACAAAGGACACAATAGATATCTCCGAGAATAAATACAAGCAGTAGTAAACAAAAACAGTAGAGTAAAAACAAATAGAACATCAGACACCTTTCTCGTCAAGCCACCTGATTCACCCCGCCGCCATTAACGTACCTTGACCTGTTTGACCTTGAGCAGGAGGTCACAGACGGCTACACGTACAGACAGCTGGACGTCGTGGAACGCGTCCGCCAGGAACGGCAGCGCCGACTTCATATACGCGTGCGCCAAGGGGTTCTCCATAACCACGCTGATACCCTGAGGACGAGGGAGGGAGGCCGGGGTCACCGACCGACCGACCGGGCGGGGCGGGATCGGCAGTGGCTGAGGGCTGACATTAGCGCGACTGACGGTTGCCAGGACGGTTGCCGGTTGCCAGGCGGTTGCCAGGACTACGCTCCGTAATACAAACTACCAGGGACATGACAATATCGAGTCCTGAGTGCATCGGTGCAAGACATCGTTGGGTGCAATATACGAATGGCAAGCTGAAGTGAGAGCTGGCTCAAAATAGCGCACTGGCCAACTTATAAAATCACTCCAACTCGGACCATCTTAGCACCCGGTCTCAATCAAACACATACCAACTCGCCGGCTGCACAACAGCTGCCAAAATGACGGAGACACCAACTGCACACCGCGACACTGGCAAAGTGACCGGCAGAGGGCACCAAACCAGCCACCACCACGTGCTCCGTAGCCAGGTGACCGGGGCGGGGGGAGGCCGACCAGCGGCCCCCGGAGAGCGGCCGGCACTCACCGAGACGACCTGCTGCCGGACATCCACTGAGGCGGCATCATACGCCAGGTCCTGCAGCAACACCTTCATCATCTGCTTCAGACAGTCGGCAGGCACCGATGTCCCAGTACTGCGACAGCGCCCGACACACGCCCTGTGCAGCAGAGAGGGGGAGGGTGGGGGTCAGGAGGAGAGGGCAGGCACCATGTCCCAGTACTGCGACAGCGCCCGACACACGCCCTGTGCAAGCAGAGAGGGAGGGGCGGGGGTCAGGAAGAGGGCAGGCACCATGTCCCAGTACTGCGACAGCGCCCGACACACGCCCTGTGCAGCAGAGAGGGGGAGGGGAGGGGGTCAGGAGGAGAGGGGAGGAGCAGGCCGGGCACTACGCTGCTGGGAGTATAGCAAGACTATTGATAACGGAGCAAGGGAGTGCAGTGACATCCAGGTACTGTTGGACCTTCAGCAGCAGCTGGTGACTACCTGCTAACTAAGACAACAGCGAGAGCCACCGCCGCGTTCAGAGCCCTCCACTCATGTCTACCGGCCACAACACGTCAGGCTGCAGCCAAAGGCACCATTCCTGGCCTCGGTCTGGTATGGCCGCATGCTGGATTGTACCAGTGACTGTTGTAGAGTCCCACATACGTGCGGCACCTCTTATCAGCAGCTCAATTTGTCACTCAGTTGTATCAAGTAACCCTCTAAACTCTGATGACCAAGTCTGACCTCTTGTTTCCCACCCTGCTCCCCCCGCCTGCCGCCTCCCTGCCCCGATATCAGCTGACCTTGGCGGCGGCGGCGCGCACCAGCTGTGAGCTGTCCTGCAGCAGGTCAGTCAGCAGGCGACACTGTCCAGCAGCAGGAACGTGGCGTTCAGCTGCACCGTCTCGTTAGGAGCCTGCATACAGACAGGCATACAGTTATACAAGCCACCCGCGCCTCCCCCAGGGTCCTCCAGGGGAAACACGTCCAGCAGCAGGAACGTGGCGTTCAGCTGCACCGTCTCGTTAGGAGCCTGCATACAGACAGACATACAGCTATACACATTACACATAGCAATATGAGCGCGTCGTTCAGATGGAAGGTGCCGTTCAGAGCCCGTGGGAGACCACTGCAGAGTCAGAAGCCTGTATATCAGAACACTTAAGACGTCATGCGCGAGTGGAGACTAGAGGTGGCAAAACGTGGACCCGAGGAACCAGTCTCTAGACCCAGTCTGGACCCAGTTGGTTCTCCTGACTGGGTCCCGACAAATGATACCGGGTACAGACTGGGTCCAACTAGGCTTTCCTTGCTGTTTTACGAAAGTAGAACACGTGATCCCAGGTTTCTTTGTGTAGTTGGCCTATCTGAACTTTTGTATTTGCACTACAAGACTAATTTGACTTGCACTACTGTAGAGTGCACATTTGTCATTATTAGTTGCCGAGAACAACATTTTTTGATATGGGTCCGCTGGGTCCAAACTTGCGTTGCCACATTGGTTCTAAACTGGGTCCATTTTTCAGTTGTGGGCGGTTTCGGGTCTGGTTTTCGCCAAAAATATCAACTTTTGGCCACTCTAGTGTAGAAGCAGAGATTACACTGCAGGGCGGCGGGGGGGGGGCGAGAGGGGATGGTAACACCCGATGGGATTCAGGCCACTAACAGCAAGCAAGCTATAAAGTGGCATGTTCCTTTCATGGTACATTTCGATTTACACGTAAAAAAAAAGAACACAGGCGGGATTTTTGGTTCATGTCCAATATAAAAACATGAAACAAATTGCCTACAGTCCCAAGTCCATACTATAAAAACAAACAATCGACGACCTGGCTTAGAAAGTGCAAGTTATGTCTGTTCCGTATTCAGTGCGCGTGGCTTACCGTCCAGAGCCGCGCCACAGTATGGGCTGGTAGAAGCCGGGCCAGCTGATGTCTGTCGTCAGGAGCGCGCCACAGTATGGGCTTGGTAGCCGGGCCAGCCTGATTGTCTTACCGTCAAGAGCGCGCCAGTTATGCGGCTTGGTAGAGCCGGGCAAGCTGATGTCTTACCGTCAAAGCGCGCACAGTATGGGCTGGTAAGCGGGCCCAGCCTGAATGTACTTACCGTCAGAGCGCGCCACAGTATGGGCCTGGTAAGAGCCGGGCCAGCCTGATGTCTTACCGTCAGAGCGGTCCACAGTAATGGCTGGTAGAGCCGGCCAGCCTGATGTCTTACCGTCAGAGCGCGCCATCGTATGGGCTGGTCAGAGCCGGGCCAGCCTGATGTCTTACCGTCAGAGCGGCACAGTATCGCGGCTGGTAGAGCGGGCCCCCTGATGTCTTACCGTCAGAGCGCGCCACAGTATGTGCGCTGGTAGAGCCGGGCCAGCTGATTCTTACCGTCAGAGCGCGCCACGTATGGCTGGTAGTAGCCGGCAGCCTGATGTCTCCGTCAGAGCGCGCCACAGTATGGGCTGGTAGAGCCGGGCCAGCCCTGATGTCTTACGTCAGAGCGCGCCACAGTATGAGGCTGGTGAGAGCCGGGCGCCTGATGTCTTTACGCAGAGCGCCCACAGTATGGGCTGGTAGAGCCGGGCCAGCCTGATGTCTTACCGTCAGAGCGCGCCACAGTATGGGCTGGTAGAGCCGGGTCAGCATGACTGCCGTGTCGCGGTGCCTCCTCTGTCTGTGCAGGTGGTGCAGCAGCTGATACAGCAGACGCGCCAGGCGGCAGCCCCGGCCGCGCGCCGCGTGTACCGCGTGGTACATCAGGTCCTGGATACACTCCTCCTCCAGCGACTGACGAGGGGCAGAAAGACACATACCACACAGCATCAGAAGTGGGCAGGCGAGAAGACAGAGACAGTAGACAGAGACGAGAGACAAGACAGAGACAGTGACAGAGACAGAAGACAGAGAACGAGACAGAAGACAGAGACAGAGACAGAGACAGATCAGACAGACAGACAGACAGACAGACAGACAGACAGACTACAGACAGACAGACAGACATCAGCAACAGATTAATGCAGGACAGCTGCTGCGTGGGTTTGCTTGCCTTCCTACTCCAAGAACGATTTGCTCAGAAGCTAAGTTTGCATCATCACTTTCCCTTGGTGCATGTCCGTCAATCTCAAAACTATCCACTCAACTTCTACTGCTTCCGTCACTGTGACGGAAGCAGTACGCCTGTGACAGGCGTATTGCCAGTTCGCGCTGACCGTCTCTCGTAACTCCCTCCCCGCTTTTCACTTCTCAAAGTACAATCCTCTACCACCAAGCCCCCACCTCTTCTCAAGTCGTCTCATCCTCTGTCTCTCTCTCTCACCCTCTGTCTCCCTCCCTCTCACCCTTTGCCTCCCTCTCACCCTCTCCCTCCTCTCCCTCCCTCCCCCTCCCTCTCCCTCCCTCTCCCTCCCTCTCCCCCTCTCCCCCTCCCTCCCCTACCACCCTCTTCTCCCTCCCACCCTTGTCTCCCTCTCACCTTTGTCTCGCCTCTCACTCTGTCTCCCCTCTCACCCTCTGTCTCCCTCCTACCCTGCTGTTCCCTCTCACCCTCTGTCCTCGTCACCTCTCTGATTTCCCTTCACCTCTGTCTCCCTTCACCCTTTCCCTCTCCTCTCACCAACTGCCTTCCTCTCACCAAACCTGCTTCTCCTCACCAACTGCCTTCTCTCACCAACTGCCTTCCTCTCAACCAACTGCCTTCCTCTTCACCAACTGCCTTCCTCTCCCAACTGCCTTACCTCTCCCCTCTGCTCTCTACCTCTGCCTCCCTTCACCCTCTGCCTCCCTTCCTCTACCCTTGCCTCCCTCTACATCTGCTCCCTCTCACCTCTGTCTCCTCCCTCTCCTTCCTCTCACCCTCGCCTCCTCTGCTTCCCCCTCTCCCCTCTGCCTCCCTTCCTCTCACCCTCTGCCTCCCTCTGCCTCCTCTCACCTCTCTATCACTCGTCTCAGCCGTCCTCCATGCCCGGTAGTACGCCTGACCATATCTCAGCGCCTGCTGTTTGGTAACCGTCGGCAGCACCGCCTTTATCGCCGCGTGCAGCGGCGTCCGGAGCGGCGCCATGCCGAGCAGATCGGACACCAGCCGCACACCGTCGTCCCAGGCGAGCAGCGCGGCACACTGGGCGGCGGCACACAGCAGCTGACGCAGCCGACCCGAGCCGGGGCCGGTCAGCGCGCCGGCCGACAGACACGGCAGCAGCGAGCAGACGCGCTGCACCAGAGGACGCTGTCGGAGGAGGGGAGGGGGTCAGCTGCTGCCGTGACGCTGTAACGTGTCAGTAACAGGGCAGGTATAGCAGCTGACTAGTCATACCGTACCGGCTTCTGCATCACGCATCAATCCAATCAGCACGGCAGCCGTTCACGTCGAAACTGCAGCCGAACGGATGATTGACTACCATTTCTACTACACACTCTGACGTGATCGAGCTCTTTGAGAAGACGCCTAACCTCTGTCCAGCTGCCAGCCGCGCACGTCACGACTGAGGCTGCAACAGTGCAGGCGATTCAGCACCAGGACAGCTGGTGGTGGTAGCCTTCCCTGCCACCAGTGTCCCAAAATGTGTTGATTTGGGTGGGAGATGACACCCAACTGTGAATAATTTTCCACTCTCATTCTACATTTAAGAATCTTTTCCAACTCCGCATAATCTGAATTGTGAATATTGATTCCTGATATAAATAATATTGACTAAAAATACATGCATTTCTAAAAAAAACAATACCTTTTCGATATTCAAAAACAGTAATCAAGTATCGTGACATTTTCTACATAATTTTCCACTCTCATGGTCTTTTTGGGCCCAAATTTTCCACTCTGACACCCAAGCCAAAGTGGAGTTTTGGGACACTGCCTGCCACGCACGTGACACTCGGGCTCAGTTCTCTGCCGGTCGGCGCGCGCCACTCACGGTGGTCTTGTGGTCTGAGGCCACAGTCAGCTGCAGCAGGTAACAGAGCGCGGCCGGCGCCAGGACGGCGGCCTCAGGCAGCTGGCGGGTCCACCACAGCTCCGACAGCCGGCAGATGCGGTCACAGACGCCGTCCAGCGCCGGCAGCTCGTCCAGGCTCAGCAGCATCGTGTTCACGATCACTGTCCACATGCCGGGTATAGATGTTGATTATCGGGGTTTT
>VOPJ01004966.1:0-19928 GCA_014673585.1 Semibalanus balanoides | reverse complement strand
CTCGCCCCCTCAACTTTGGACCTGTGGGCGTGACGTCTCCCCCTCCCCCCAACTTTCGAGCTAGGTGTCGGCTCTCCCCCGTCTTTTACCATGATCTTTTAACTCTGAGTTAGAGCAACGACATTGTCTACGAAAATTTGCTTGTGTTTTATAGAACAAAAGTGCAGTTTCAATCAAAAATTCAAAGAAAGAAAATCAAACTGCATTGAATTTGGAACTGGTTTTGCATCTTTCCATCTTAACAGTGGCATCGTACATAAACATTTGACCATCGTAGCATGGAAACACTGCTAAATACAGAGCACACCTGGCATAGGATATGTTTCTTCGTCGTAACGTTGATAGAGCTATTTCTTGGTCACAATCACGATAGATAAAATGCTCATGGTCACAATGTTGTAATGATTTTTGGAGGTAAATGCTAATTGCTGCTATTAATTAAATATTATCAGGCGCCACATCGTAAATAACATTCAGTCTTTTTGGCATGGAAGTAGGTCACAGAGTTTGTTTTATAAGCAAAACGCGTCATTATATATGTATGATGTCTACTCATGCTCCCCTGACGTTCAGTGGCGGATCCAGAAAATCTTCAAGGAGGGGGCCATCAATTGCAGTGGTGCCCCTACCTATACACAATCTTGAAAACACGACGATTTGGTCCACTATATTTTGGGGTGCCCCTATTTCAGCATCTTTTTTTAATTTGCAAAATGTGAGGACCCCTCAGGGTTCAGCAGAGTGCCCCCTCAAGGCGGCCAGAGTGCCCCTTCAGGCGACAAGAGTGCCCCGGCCCCTCAGGCAACAAGAGTGCCCTAGGAGGCCCCCCAGGCACAAGAATGCCCCTCAGGCGACAAGAGTTGCCTCTTTCAGACCGACAGAGAGTGCCCCTCAGACGCCAGTGCCCCTCAGGCGCATAGTGCCCCCTCAGTGCGGCCAGTGCCCCCTCAGCGACCAGAGAGTGCTCCCCTCAGCGTTATGCGTGACCCCTCCAATGCCAGCGGTGCCCGCCTCGAGCACGGCCAGATGCTCCTAGGGTCAAACAGAGGCCCCTTCAGTGCTGCCCAGTGTTGCCCCCTCAGGCGGCAGAGTTGTCCCCTCAAGTTCGAGGCCCAAGGGCCCCCTGGCCCCCTGGCCCCCTCCTCTGGATCCGCCACTGCTGACATTCAGCAGTGAAAGAGTCGGCCAGGGATCGAAAAAGAGAAAGTGATCACAACAAAATTCCGGATCAAAGCGGTTGCCGGCATTGACGCATCCAGAACGGGTGGAGATATATCGGGGATAAATTCCGATAGATCGGGTGAACGGGTAGCGATATATGGCGATAAATCCTTGTGCCGATATAACGGGTGGCGACCACAGTGATAAATCGATTTTTTAGCTATCATTTTTGCTTCCTCGGGTCCGCCAAAAAGTTCACCCCCTAACTTGAAAGTACTTCCCACGCCCCTGGTGACGGCACCCTCTGGTCAGTGAAGGCGCCCTCCGGCTAGTGACCACGTCCCTCCGGCCAGTGACGGCTCCCCTCCGGCCCGTGACGGCGCCCCTCCGTGACTGCCCCTCTCCGGCCTATGACGGCGCCCCTCCGGCCAGTGACGGCGGCACCCCGGCTAATGACGGCGCCCCTCCGGCTACTTAGTGACGGTATCCCTCCAGCTAGTGATGGCGCCCACAACATGTTGAAGGCACGACAAGCACATACGGAAGAAAGCCGCCCCGCTCAATTTTCACCAATATTGGTGGCGTCCCTCAAGGCAATAACCTTGGCCCTTTGTTAATTTTTGCGCACGCCACTGGTCCAAGCTCATGTGCCCCCCTCTCCCAAAATGTGGCGTGCCAGACACTTCTTCCGCCCAGGGGCGAATGCAGACCCTCGACAAGGGGGAGGGCACGGCATCCCCAGAGGCCCCCTCAGAACCCCCCCCCCCGACAAAAATGGCGCAGAAAGGTACCTCCTCTGATTTTAGCCACTTTATTTTGCAGGGCCCGTAAATGGTCGCAAACAGGGAGTTCGCCGACATTTGTTTAGTTTTGGGGGTCAGCCCAATGGGGGAGGGCACGTGCCCTCTGTCCCCCTAGCTGCGCCACTGCTTCCGCCAGCACCACGCTGCAGCTCAGTTGTGACCCGTGGGACATTTCCGGTACCTATGTAGACAGAGACACTAACGACCGAGCTGACCTTGTCCATGGTTGCGCCCGCATCCCTGCCAGCCAGTGCAGACATCCCCGCTTGCAGCGCCCCGCGCGCGGCGGCCGTAACAGGCTTCCACCCATCAGCGGAAGTGATGCTACTACGCCGCAGGAAAAAAATCACACTTCCTATCGCCCGCCGGAAGCGACCTTGCGTCCTGCGTGGTCCCCAAATGAAGGTAGCAGGGGGGGGGGAGTGAGTGGCTTTAAATGCGGCTGCAGGGGAGAGCAGGGACAGTGCAGAGTCACACCTGCAGCGATCAGTGGGCGGATTTGGCCTGCGCATTGTCAGTGCTGCTGCAGTCGTGTCCATTATGGCGAAGTTGGTGGTGCTGTTTTCTTGTTATCGGTACGCTGCTATGGGGCTACAAGCAGCGATGAACTGTGAGTATCTACCTATACTCGGCAGAGCAGGAAACCGTTGCTTTAGGTTTGCTCAGCTTATGATGAGATCTGGAAATATTGTCAGGTACGAACACGGTTTCTCCCCCTTTTCACTCGTATGATGTAAACCCTCAATTAGCGCCTACCCATTAATTTTGTCTAAAATCTACCCAATGCGACATGATTAGCTTGTTATAATTACCTCGGAGATGGCCTGAGGAAGAATTCATGTCACCAAGTCTTTGACGCGATATTATTGCACATCATAGCTAAAGCTTCTCGGCATCAAGCGGCCCTAACCCTCTGCTCCGTTTCTCCGCAGTGGCCAGCGGTACGTGTGGCCGTGCGTAAGCTATCAGGTCGCCAGGGCCGGGTCAAGGGCGGTCAGGAGGCGTACCCAGGCCAGTTCCCATGGTCGGCCTCTATCAAGATCCTCCACGGCGGCCACTTCTGCATGGGCTCCATCATCAGCGAAGAGTACGTGTTGACGGCGGCGCACTGTTTCGACGGCAAGGCGGCCGACATGTTCACAGTGACGGTCGGAGGTCACAATCTGACCGCCGCTGAGCCGGGTCAGGTCACTGTCAAACCCACCGAGAAGATCGTTCATCCGAGCTACAGGCCCGGCAAGTTTGAGGACGACATCGCGCTGCTCAAACTCGACACAACTGTGAGTGTATGCCGGGCAGGCTCAGGCAGTTGGTATGATTCGGTTCACCGATCCATTTGTGCCCCTGTGCAAAAATGAATTTTGCTTTGACATTGTGTTTATGGGCGAGTCTGACGGCCATAATGCGAGAATAATATTCCTAGCCTCAACCTCTTTTACTTTCACAGTTAGAAAATAGGTAAAATCTTTGTAGTTTGTATACGCTGTGATGGTTGTACCATTTGTCTAAAGCTATACAAAGTATTTGCACTGAGAAATAACCGTAAGCAGTTTCAAACAATATGCAAAAACTTGCGTTTTTCAGGATAAATCAAAAGTGAGGTTACTGTTAAGCGCACGAAAATTCTTGCCCAAATTACGACTTAAAACAATAATCGCCTTTTCCCACAAACAATCTTGAGTTGACTTGAAAGCAATAGACGAGACAAAAACTCTATTGTAAATCTCATTACATTTTGCAGACAAAAGATCATTCTTATCAAAAATATTAAATTAATGTTATAAGCGTTCATTCACTTTCAATGACCGGATTGTACTGCAATCTGCTTGAGCTAAGAAACTTTGGAATTCTCAATCAAACTGCGGTGCTTTATCCCGTCTTGTTTTCTTACGCTATGAAATTGAAAATAATATTTTTGAAATTCGTCTTTTTCATAATATGACCTGACAGATCCTATGCATTTGGACGAGGACCATTTGAATACACCAGGAAACAAAAACCAGCAGTTACCTTGCCCTGCGGCGTAGTTGTATCTGGTTAATGTTCATAGCAAATGCTAAAGCATGTGATTTTTCTTCTGTGCATTCCTACGATTTTGGACTACACTATGGTTTATATCATCATTACAAAAAAATCATTTCCCTCGGAAAAAAAATAGAGAAAACATTAAACGTTGGCAATTAAATGGGAAAATCAACTTGGCAACCAACGACGGCCTTTTTAGTGTCGGCGATTTGTTTCAGGGACATTGTCCAGGGTCGCACAAATTTGAAACAACTGCACCAGATATGGCGCGCTTTAAATAGTGATGGGAAAACACTGCTCATGAGTTTTTGAAAGAAGTAAATATACTTCCTTTTTATTTGTAAAAAACTGCAACATTGAATACAATACAATTTTTATTTAATTCCTCAATTTAAATTTTATCATTGTTATACCATAACGGAAGCCTAAGCAAAAATGTGATGTAAATGTGATAAAAGTGCTTTTAAAAATGTGATTATTTTCCTTTAACTAAAATCGCAAACACCTAGCCCGCAGATATTTACCCGTTAACCCATGTGTACGCGTCGGTGACGTATGCAGCTTAGCGTGAGTCGCTTCAGGGAAAGACGAGTCAAATTTCAATGCAGTATGCACCATGCAGGTGAACATATTTATCACCACTTTCACGCGCTAGTTACCGTGCAAAGAGCGCCTGCCTGTGTTGTACCTTCTGCCCTCACAGCTGACGTGTTGTATTCCCCCAGAGCTGACGTTGAACACTTCCCTTATAGCTGACGGTTGATGCCCCCAGAGCTGGACGTTGAACTTTCCCTTATAAGCTGACGTTGAGTACTGCCCCCAGAGCTGACGTTAACCACTTCCCTTATACTCGAGTGATTCCTGTACTTCCCCAGAGCTGACGCATGTGAACACTTTCCCTTACTAGCTGACGTGATGTACAGCCCCAGAGCGACGTTGAATCACTTCCCTTAACTTGACGTTGCTGAGTATTCTGCCCCAGAGCCTGGACGTTAGAACTTACTTCCGCTTTATAGCTTGACGTGAGTACTGCCCCCAGAGCTGACGAATTGATACACGCCTTCTATAGCTGCACTGTTGAGTACTGCCCCAGACGCGTACGTTTGTGCTGCCCCACCAGACAGGTTTGTCAGGATCGGGTGCACCATGGGTGCCCACTCGAATTCTTCAGATTTGTCTCGGTTATGCATTTCTTGACTTTTCATGATACTGGCGGGCAGGCATGGGTTAATGAGTTTTGAATAATGACGCTAAGCGTATTTCACTTGACATTCCAATGTAAAGCTGGTAAATATGTAAACATCATGACTATATACACTTAAACCAATTACTTTGACAATTATTATAAGAACAATAAATCATGTGTAATAGGTAAGAATTCAAAAACTTCCCAAATCATGTCCGATCTCAAAGTCTTTGCATCAATATGACAATGTGACCGAAAAGGTGTTCGATGAGCCCAAATCCACAGCAACACACAGGTGTGTGATATACAAATTAATATGCTAGGATAATGGTTGCAATTTTTGTGAAAATAATTATCTACTTAATATGGATGGGCCGGACCGGGCAAGGGCCACAACATTATGAATTTGAATCGGTCTGGTCTGGGTCTGGGCTTGGTGTTCATGGGCTTCAGGCTTCAGCTGGGCTGGGCTTGGGGTTTGGGCACCCATGACAAACTATGCTCACAGCTGAGGTGTTGTACTGTCCTCACAGCTGGCGTGGAGCGACTTGGTGCAGCCGGTGTGCCTGCCCACCACTATCGCCAAGAAGCTGACCGGCAGGGCTGGTATCATGGCCGGCTGGGGCTACACGGACGAGTGGAGGAAAGGTCAGATCAGTACAACAATATTTATCCGACTGAATTGCACAACAAATACAAATAACTGATTAAAGTAGCCCTTTTTTTGTCTCGTCGTGGCTCTCCAATATCCATGCTCCTTTGCTTCATTTCTTCATTTGAATTTTGACTTATTCATAGTGGCATGATACAAAACTAACGTAAATATACCTTAATATGCTACAATGTGTAGATAGCCACACTATAATATACTCTGAGTACCCAAATATGATGGATGATTTATTTGCTGGATTGTATGGATGTTATATACTGGATGTTTTATCAATTAAAGGAGGCTTGCATTATTTCCTCTATCAGGCGGTATGCGTTCGGAGACGCTTCAGTGGACAGAGCTTCCGATCCTCTCGCGGGAGACGTGTCAGAGCTGGTTCACCGAAGCCAAGAAGAAGGTGAAGATCACCGAACAGAAACTGTGCGCCGGCTTCAAGGCTGGGGGCAAGGATGCGTGCCAGGTGAGCTGCTCTACATATATATGACATGGCTCAGGTCAGGAGCCGGGGGAGAATATACTATGTAGACATGCATTCGGTTTATAATGTATTTCAAAATGGTGAAGAATGCCCGATAAGTTCAGCAATATTTTATGCTGATTGCGAATAAGTGAGTTGTTGTTTTTCAGGCAGACAGTGGTACTGCCCTGATTGTTGAGGTGGAACAGCAGTACCAGGTGGCCGGGGTGTGACCAGCAGGGTCTGTTTTTCAGGCGGACAGTGNTCCAAAAATGCAAGGACTACTCGTACAGATTGTTCTGTTTTGAATTTTGCGTATTTATCATCAATATGTGATTCCATCTTTGGCGAATTTCATCTTAAAAGCATATGTACTTATATACGGGCATTGTGATTTCATCTGCGATTTTTTTCTCATTATTATTACGAGCGAGCGCGAAGCGCTCGCTCTTACGTGGTATATTAACGTGGTATATTATTTTTAAAAAAAATGAACGGCCTAACTCGACCCGACCCAACCCGTGGCGACGCTTTTGAGTGGTCCACATATCTGTAACTGCACGTCCGATTGACAAGCGGTCTTCTTTGCTGAGCAGCCCCATGCAATCAATCCTGTTTTGTTTTTTATCAGTGGGATCCCTCAGCCCCCGCTTTTACACTAGTCAGGGATGGGGTGCCTCTGCACGAGCGCACGTGCTCACCGCTATTCTATATCTCAGGAACGGCTGAACCGATCGTGTTCGAATTTGGTGTGTGTTAGGGACTCCATAGCCCGGCTGCTTTTCCACAAGTCAAGGATAGGGTGCCTATGTACCTACGTGCGCACGTGCACACAGCACACCCCTATTCTATATATCAGTGACGGCTGAACCGATTGTGCTCGAATTTGGTGAGTCGTTAGCAGTGGCGGATCCAGAAAATCTTCAAGGAGGGGGCCATCAATTGCAGTGGTGCCCCTACCTATACCCAAACTGAAAACTCGACGGATTTGGTCCACTATATTTTGAGGGTGCCCCTATTTCAGCATTTTTTTTTTAATTTGCAAAATGTTAAGGACCCCTAAGGTCAGCAGAGTTCACGCGTTCAGCAGAATCGAGCTCAGCCAGCCAGAGTGCCCACTGAGGCAGCTAGAGTGCCCCTCAGGCGACAAGAGTGCCCCTCAGGCGGCTAGAGTGCCCTCTCAGGCGACAAGAGTACCCCTCAGGCTGACAAAGAGTGCCCCCTCAGGGCGACAAGAGTTATGCCCCTCAGGCGGCCCAGAGTGCCCCCTCAGGGCGGCCAGAGTGCCCCCTTCAGGCGGCCAGAGGTGCCCCTCAAAAAGCTCGAGGCCAAGGGGGGGCCATGGCCCCATGCCCCCCCCCCCCCTCTGGATCCGCCACTGGTCGTAGGGACCTCTCAGCCGCCACTTTTCCACAAGTCAGAGGTGGATCTGCACGTGCGCACGTGCACACCCCTATTATATATATATATCAGGAACGGCTGAGCCGATCAAGTTCAAATTTGATGTGCGGCTAGGGACTCTCAGCCGCCACTTCTCCACAAGACATGGATGGGTGGGATGAGATAGCATTTGGTTTAAAAATGTGAATAAGAACATTTGGAAGTTGATGGGGTGGTAGGGATGGGGGACCCTGGCCTCAAGGCCTTTTGAAAACGACACACATGCATCAGCCAATAACCTTGCATACGTTAAATCGCACAACATCTAAAAACATTAGGTACCAGTGTATTATGACGATTTCTAATTAATAAATATACCACTTGACATGGGTACCTATGGATTCCATCCGCTTCAGTTGCTCTCACCCTACGACGGCTATGCCATTGTACAATGGATGTGATAGCAATTCAAAAGGGATCCGCCCAGGTCCCATCAACCAGTAAATAACACGCTCCCGGGAGGGGGACAGGGACACGGAATGTTTGCGGAGTCATTCAATCTCTCGAGTCCAAAAGGGGCCTCATTCGAATTCAATTAATAACCTATTCCCTGTGCCACGGTGGCGGCTCGCGTGACGCATAATTTTATTGTACTATGCGTCATTTAAAACACTCTTTGCTCTCGGCGAAAGACGGGATCAGATTCTCTGCCCCCCCCCCCCCCGAGATTCTCTGAGGAGCGTGGAGATAACTTCGCTCGGGCCGATTTCAAATGTGGGCACGAACACCAATATATTTCGATTTTCGGTCCGTGAGCAAAATCTTTTTTTGGACCCTGAACATTGTGTAGTGCACCTTTTATTCAGTTTATCTCTATTCTTCAAAAATGGGGGGCCATGGGGGGCGCAAAAAGAATACGGGGAGGGGAAGAATTTGGGGTGTCTTTGAAAGGTCATTGTGGCCATGTGATCGACCGATTTTCATGAAGAAACGTTTTTTGAGCTTTTCAATGTCATGCCCTTCAATGTGTGAAAAAGGAACAATACACAAATGTAAAATCATAGGCACTCAGGCGGATAAAATGGGGGATTTTTAACAAAATATATGCTTTTCCTTTAGTGTTTGCGGACGTGGGGAACATCACATGGTGGGCCTTTGTTGCTGTAATTTGCTAGATTGTAAACAAAATTTGTGCAGATAGGGCGGATTTCAGGGTAAACAAAACATTTTCGTAAAGCGCTCGCTTCATTCATCGCCGCAGCCAAACTACGGCGTTTTACTGGTGATATAATGGTAAGGCTGAGCATCGGATTTGCCTTCTGCTAGTTGAGCGGGGTCCGATAACAATTGCATATGGTTCTAGACGAGCGTTAGCAGGCACATTTTAGCTGAAATTAGCCAGATGATGGGGTCTCCATTTCAGACTTATTTTTTATCGCAAAGTTTCGGGTCTACTGATTGTAACGCTTGTCGACGGGTCAGTACATAATGGTCGTGTGCTTCACTCCAAGTCTAGGTGGCGCATTTGCTTTATGGAGGTTCTGGTGACCCTGGCAGTACAGTTGTAGGCGTGTACTCCTGTGCAGGCGCTCCTCATAGAAGTAAATGGCTATCTAAATCAGTGCTCAGGTGAGCGCTTTATGTGTGGTTGCTGATTGGCCTCTACTCATGTGATTAGGGTGGCTCTCGCATAATAAGCAAGGTAACTGCATTTTTCGGGATGCTGTAGTTGGTCTGACTCGCGAGCATTGTTAGATGTGCGCCGACTGCCGGCAGAGTAATAAACTTTTGAGGCGCTACAGCGTATAGTAGGTGCCGCGCGCCGACTGCTGACAGCGTCCTCAGATTTGTGGCCTGCTATACTAAAGTGATGCTGAGGTTGGGCCGTCTGACCGGCAGGTAACCTTTTCACATGCCGGGAACTCAAAACTAGATGGTGAACCCTGATGAGCGCGGGCCCTTCTGCCCTTAGGTGCTGCCTCTCGTCGATCTTCACTGCTCAAGGCGGCGAACTGTTCTATTCGTACTCTCAACGAGATAGTGGATCACAACAGTGCTCATGGCTTGGCCTATAATTGGTCTTAGATGGGGAACATCACAGTGTAGGTGGCGCTGCAGGTCTTATGGTTGCTCAGCATAGGTTGCGCTGTAGTTCTTATGGTGGCTCACAGTGTAGGTGGCGCTGTATGTCTTATGGTGGCTCACAGTGTAGGTAAGTGGCGCTGCAGGTCTGATGATTGCTTAGTGTAGGTGGCGCTGTAGGTCTGATGAGGTCTTACAGTGTAGGTGGCGCTGCAGGTCTGATGGTGGCTAATAGTGTAGGTGGCGCTGCAGGTCTCATGATGGCTCACAGTCTAGGTGGCGCTGCAGGTCTGATGGTGGCTCACAGTATAGATGGCGCTGTAGGTCTGATGGTGGCTCACGCCTCACATGTAGTGCGCTGTAAGTCTGATGGGGGCTCACACTGTAGGTGGCGCTGTAGGTCTGATCATGGCTCCCAGTGAAGGTAGCGCTGCAGGTCTTACGGTGACTCAAAGTGTAGGTGGCGCTGTAGGTCTCATGATGGCTCACAGTGAAGGTGGCGCTCCAGGTCTGATGATGGCGCTCAGTGTAGGTGGCGCTGTAGGTCTTATGGTGACTCACAGTGTAGGTGGCGCTGCAGGTCTGATGATGGATTACAGTGTAGGTGGCGCTGCAGGTCTGATGGTGGCTCACAGTAAGATGGCGCTGTAGGTCTGATGGTGGCTCACAGTGTAGGTGGCGCTGCAGGTCTCATGATGGCTCGTAGTGTAGATGGCACTGCAGGTGTCATGATGGCTCACAGTGTAGGTAGCGCTGTAGGTCTTATGGTGACTCACAGTGTAGGTGGCGCTGCAGGTCTGATGATGGCTAACAGTGTAGAGTCATGATGGCTCAAAGTGTAGGTGGCGCTGCAGGTCTCATGATGGCTCACAGTGTAGGTGGCGCTGCAGGTCTCATGATGGCTCATAGTGTAGAGTCATGATGGCTTACAGTGTAGGTGGCGCTGCAAGTCTCATGATGGCTCGTAGTATAGATGGCGCTGCAGGTGTCATGATGGCTCACAGTGTAGGTAGCGCTGCAGGTCTCATGATGGCTCATAGTGTAGTTGGCGCTGCAGGTGCCATGATGGCTCACAGTGTAGGTGGCGCTGCAGGTCTGATGGAATGGGCGCCATATAATTATTCTGTTGCGGCGCCCTTAAGCCCAAATCATCATCATCATCATCAGGTCTGATGGAGGCTCACAGTCCCTGCCAACAATTTTGATTGGGGCCCGATTGGACAGCACTAAAGTTTGCCCGACCAATAGGTTGGGTTAGCCCAGGCTGTAAGTTGGGCCCTGCCTGGCGTATGAAACACAATATACGCCAGGCAGGACCCAAGTGACAGCCTGGGCTGCCTGATCAGGCAACCCGAGCTATGCCCAAGCTGAAACCGATCAATTTGATTTTTTAACCAAGCAGTCACCAATGAACCTGCCTTATAACACCAATGAACGTCATCACGAACGCAATCACCATCAAGTGATGAATTCTGGTCGGGCATGCGTAATTTCAGTCCGATAATAATTGTTGGGCTCAACTAGGGCCTGCCCAATTTGGTTCTGCTTAGGAGAAAACTGGGTTGGGCCCAATAAGAACAACTCGTAAGTTAGGCAGAGCGGGCTTTGCCCATGTTAAGCCCAAGTTGCCCGAGGGGCCGAGCAGTGCCAAACTTAATTGTTGGCTGGGGTGTAGGTGGCGCTGTAAGTCTGATGGGGGCTCACAGTGTAGGTGGCGTTGCAGGTCTGATGATGGCTTACAGTGTAGGTGTCGCTGTAGGTCTCATGGTGGCTCACAGTGTAGGTAGCGCTGCAGGTCTCATGGTGGCTCATAGTGTAGGTGGCGCTGTAAGTCTGATGATGGCTCCCAGTGTAGGTAGCGCTGTAGGTCTTATGGTGGCTCAGAGTGTTGATGGCGCTGCAGGTCTCATGATGGCTCACAGTGAAGTTGGCAGGCGCGGATCCAGGGGGAGGGCGCTTGGGCGCGCGCCCCTCTCTGAGCCGGGTCTTGCCTATGGTGCGCCCGCAGGTCGCACCCGGAGGGCCAAAGTTTTTGTATTGGACGCCCTCCCCTGACCGAAATCCTGGATCCGCGCCTGGTTGGCGCTCCAGGTCTGATGGTGGCTCACAGTGAAGGTAGCGCTGTATGTCTGATGATGGCTCACAGTGTAGGTAGCGCTGCAGGTCTGATGGGGGCTCACAGTGTAGGTGGCGCTGTAGGTCTGATAGTTTCTCAGGTTAGGTAGCGTTGCAGGTCTGATGGTGGCTCACAGTGTAGGTGGCGCTGTAGGTCAGATGGTAACTCAGAGTGTAGGTGGCGCTGCAGGTCTGATGATGGCTCACAGTTTAGGTGGCGCTGCAGGTCTCATAGTGACTCACAGTGTAGGTGGCGCTGTAGGTCTTATGGCGGCTCACAGTGTATATGGCGCTGCAGGTCTGATAGTAGCTCACAGTGTAGGTGGCGCTGCATGTCTGATAGTTTCTCAGGTTAGGTGGCGTTGCAGGTCTGATGGTGGCTCACAGTGTAGGTAACGCTGTAGGTCTGATGGTGACTTCCAGTGTAGGTGGCGCTGCAGGTCTGATGATGGCTTACAGTGTAGGTGGCGCTGAAGGTCTAATGGTGACTCACAGTGTAGGTGTCGCTGTAGGTCTTATGGTTGCTCAGTGTAGGTTGCGCTGCAGGTCTTATGGTGACTCACAGTGTAGGTGGCGCTGCAGGTTTGATGGCGAGTCACAGTGTAGGTGGCGCTGCAGGTCTGATAGGGGCTCACAGTGTAGGTGTCGCTGTAGGTCTCATTATGGCTTACAGTGTAGGTGGCGCTGCAGGTCTGATGGTGGTTCACAGTGTAGGTGTCGCTGTAGGTCTTATGATGGCTTACAGTGTAGGTGTCGCTGCAGGTCTGATGGTGGCTCACAGTGAAGGTGTCGCTGCAGGTCTGATGGTAGCTCACAGTGTAGGTAGGTGGCGCTGTAGGTCTGATGGTGGTTCACAGTGTAGGTGGCGCTGCAGGTCTGATAGGGGCTCACAGTGTAGGTGGCGCTGCAGGTCGCATTATGGCTTACAGTGTAGGTGGCGCTGCAGGTCTGATGATGGCTCTCAGTGTAGGTGGCGCTGCAGGTCTGATGTTAGCTCACAGTGTAGGTGGCGCTGTAGGTCTTATGATGGCTTACAGTGCAGTTGTCGCTGCATGTCTGATGGTGGCTCACAGTGTAGGTGTCGCTGTAGGTCTTATGATGGCTTACAGTGTAGGTGTCGCTGCAGGTCTGATGGTGACTCACAGTGTAGGTGTCGCTGCAGGTCTGATGGTGGCTCACAGTGTAGGTGTCGCTGTAGGTCTTATGATGGCTTACAGATGTAGTTGTCGCTGCATGTCTGATGGTGGCTCACAGTGTTAGGTGTCGCTGCTAGTCTGTTTATGATGCTTACAAGTGTAGATGTCGCTGCAGGTTCTGTATGATGCTTACAGTGTAGGTGTCGGCTGCAGGCTCTGATGGTGGCTCAGCAGGTTAGGTTAGCGCTTAAGTCTGATTGGGGCTCAACGTGAAGGTAGCCGCTTGCAGGTCTTATGGTTGCTCAGTTGTAGTGGCGCTGTTAGGTCTTTATGGGTGACTCCCAGTGTAGGTGGCGCTACAGGTCTGATGATGGCTCCCAGTGTAGGTGTCGCTGTAGGTCTTATGATGGCTTACAGTGTAGTTGTCGCTGTAGGTCTTATGATGGCTCACAGTGTAGGTGTCGCTGTAGGTCTGATGGTGGCTCACAGTGTAGGTGTCGCTGTAGGTCTTATGATGGCTCACAGTGTAGGTGTCGCTGCAGGTCTGATGGTGGTCACAGTGTAGGTGGCGCTGTAGGTCTGATGGTGGTTCAGAGTGTAGGTGACGCTGCATGTCTGATAGGGGCTCACAGTGTAGGTGGCGCTGCAGGTCTCATTATGGCTTACAGTGTAGGTGGCGCTGCAGGTCTGATAGGGGCTCACAGTGTAGGTGACGCTGCAGGTCTTACGTTGGCTCACAGTGTAGGTGGCGCTGCAGGTCTGATGGTGGATCACAGAGTCGGTGGCGCTGTAGGTTGGATGGTGGCTCACAGTGTAGGTAGCGCTGTAGGTTTCATGATTGCTTACAGTTTAGGTGGCGCTGCAGGTCTCATGATGAATTACAGTGAAGGTGGTGCTGCAGTTCTTATGATGGCTTACAGTGTAGGTGGCGCTATAGGTCTTATGGGGGGCTCAAAGTGTAGGTGGCGCTGCAGGTCTCATTATGGCTTACAGTGTAGGTGGCGCTGCAGGTCTTACGGTGGCTCACAGTGTAGGTGGCCCTGTAGGTCCGATGGTGGCTCACAGTGTAGGTGGCGCTGCAGGTCTTATGGTGGCTTACAGTGTAGGTGGCGCTGCAGGTCTGATGGTGGCTCAAAGAAAGATGGCGCTGCAGGTGTCATGATGGCTCACAGTGTAGGTGGCGCTGAAGGTCTGATGGGGGCTCACAGTGTAGGTAGCGCTGTAGGTCTGATGGTGACTCACAGTGTAGGTGGCGCTGTAGGTCTGATGGTGGTTCACAGTGTAGGTGGCGCTGTAGGTCTGACGGGGACTCAAAGTGTAGGTGGCGCTGCAGGTCTCATTATGGCTTACAGTGTAGGTAGCGCTGCAGGTCTCATTATGGCTTACAATGTAGGTGGTGCTGCAGGTCTGAAGGTGGTTCACAGTGTAGGTGGCGCTGCAAGTCTGATTATGGCTTACAGTGTAGGTGGCGCTGCAGGTATCATGGTGACTCAGTGTAGGTGGCGCTGCAGGTCTGATGGTGGTCCAGACTAAAATACTTCGACTTTGTCCTTTGACCTGACCGTGACATGACATTACCGTATTTCAACAATGCCGCGTAAGCTTTAGATGCGTCTCATGAGAGCTTTCTATCGGCGCATCGCGAGTCTCGCTGCGATTATTGGTTCGTAAGATAACGAGAGGACAGACAGAGCCCCCCTCCCCCTCCTCAGCGGGGCGTGTTCCGACTGAATACCCCAGCGGGGCGCTGGTTAACACAGCAATTTGCCAACTTTGATGTATTATCATTCAGCTGCATTTGCCAGCAATAACGCCTTTCGCAACCGGTAACATCACCGGTGCAATACCATTGCAGCATGCAGCAGTAGCATTGTCATCAGACCACATCCACCCCAAACCAATTCGAAGGTTACCGGATGGCTATATGAACATTGAACAAACGCGATGATGATGTGGCGATTACGGCGGTTAAGGCGGACAACGTTGCGGTCGATGAGTGACAGCACCAGCTCATGAGCATAACAATAACAACCGAGCATTAGACGCACATAGCACGTGACACCAACATTACGTGTCACTGAGCAACGCTCCCGGTACTGCACAGCAGAACAAACGCAGACGTCACGACGGAGCGAAATCGCCACAACATTGATAGGCAACTGATATTCATAGTTCACCAGCAAACCATTGCAGCAAACCATTGCAAGGTTACATCATCACTCCTGGAACCACACGTGAACCTGGACAGCTCCAAAAGACGACTCATGAACACACTAAACACTCGTTCACAAACGCCCCATCACGAGCGCTCCTAGCACTGATAAGACCAGCAACATCCCCCGCCCACCCCAGCTGCCGCGGCGCTACTTGGTATCGTCCAGCTCGAGACTCATGTCGTCACTAGAATCCATCAGCCGGAGACTGCTACTGCTGCCGCCGGCCGCCGCCGCCACCGCCGCCGCTGGAGTGACCGGAGTCAGAGGCCGCACCGGCTGCGGTGAGGCGCGCTCCGTCAACACCAGCAGCCCAGTCGGCGCCTCCAGGCTGGCCTGCGTGCTCAGCAGCTGCTCCAGCACGCTGCCCAGCATCTGCGTGCTGAACGCGTCGTCGCGCTTCAGACTGAGCGCCTTGTGGAACGCGTCCACCGCCTTGGCCGGCTGGTCCATCAGCGCGTGTGTGTAGCCGATGGCGGCGTACGTGCTGGCGCTCTGCGGCTCCAGCACCAGAGCGCGCTCGTGCGCCTCCAGCGCCTCCGAGTACCTGCCCAGCTTGCGGTAGGTGTGTCCGAGGTTGTTGAGCAGGGGCTCCCAGCGATCGGCGGCCACTGAGTGCCCGTCCTGCTGCACCTGCTCCAGCGCCGACGCCAGCAGCCGCTCGGCGCCGGCGTAGTCGCGGCTGGCGAACAGCATCGTGCCCAGCTCGTGCATCACGAACGGGTCGCGCGGCGCGATGGCCAGCGCCTGGCTGAAGAACTGCTGCGCCAGCCGCGCGTTGTTGGTCAGGCCGTACTCGAGACCGACGTATAGCAGCGGCAAGTGGCAGCCGCGCATCAGCTGCGAGCCGCGGAAGTACGCCGAGATCGCCTGGTCGTGCTCGTTCTCCAACGCGAAGCTGTGCCCGTAAGCCAGCCAGGCCGGCCCGAACAGCGGGTCGAGCGTGGTGGCCTTACTGAGGTAGCGGCGCGCCGGCTCCATCTTACCCACGGCGTAGTAGTAGCAGCCGACGGCGAACCAGGCGAGCGCGCTCTCCGGGTAGGCGTCCACCAGCCGGTGAGCCAGCTGGAAGAGCGCGTTGGTGCGCCGCCGCTCCAGGAGGCAGACAATGTGGATCGGCAGGCAGCGCACGTGGTCCGGGTCGCGCTCCAGTACCTCGCTCGTCAGTCGGAAACACTGCGCGTAGTCGCAGTTGTAGTAGAGCTGCTCAGCAACGCATACGAGCACGTCGTTGTTGTCGGCCAGCGTCGGCGGCAAGGCGAGCGCGGCCGCCTCCTCCGGTGCCGTGTACTTCTTCAGCTGCAGCTGGTACAGCTCGCGGACGGCGGCGGCGTCGGCGGCGGGCAGCTGCTGCTCCAGCGGCAGCTCCGTCATCAGCTTCTGCTCCTCGTCCAGCGTCAGCATCTGGTGGCCGACCAGCGCGTCGAACGCCTCGTGACACATGACGTCGGCCATCAGCGCGGCGCGGTAGCACTCGGCCGCCACCGGCCGGTTCTCCAGCGCATCGTGCACGCGGCCCCTGAGCAGCAGCAGGTGCGCCGGCTCGTCGCGCGAGCCCATGTCGGTGATGTCGAGCAGGGGGACGGCGCGGCCGGCCGGGGACGTTTCTAGCTCGGGCTGCAGCACGGCCAGCGCCTCCTGGAAGGCGCGCGTCTCGTACAGGCCGCGTGCCGCCAGGTAGCGGCACTCGTCGTCACCACGCAGTCGGCCCGATCGGCGCAGCAGCTGGACGGCGCGCTGCGGCTGTGACGTCAGCAGGTAGCAGTGGGCCAGCGTCACCAGGTCCTCCGGCGCGTCCCCGGACAGCGAGCACACCTTGTCGGCCCAGTAGCAGGCTGCATCGAGCAGATGAGTGCGGAGGTAGCGCTGGACCACCGCGCGCAGCGCCTCCACGTCCATGGCGAAACTGCGCTCACTGACACTGGCAGAAGAGCTGCTGCCAGACTGCAGAAATCTGGCAAAACGTTGAAGATAAGTGGGACTGATATTAGGCGCAAAACTATTGATGAGCAGGAGTAAACAAGAACCAACCCTTACTTCTGGGAAAGAGAATGAAACAGAAAAAAAAACGCAAGGTTCCAAGGTGCACAATGCTTTAGGCGCTACTAGGTGACATACAAAGCATAATTGAGACATTAATATTGTAGGTTCAACAAAAAAAAAATATTAATTGAATTTTTTAAAGTGCGGAAAAACAACGTTAATAATAAATATGAATTGTTCTCATGTAAATAGTATATTGGTACCAGCCAATCCGGCGCCGTAGTTGCAATTAACGAGCAAGCGCGAAAGAAATGTAGCAAGTAGTTTCTGAAATACAAAAAGGGTGCGCACGTGCGCATGTGCAGACTGCAGAGTAGAGGCTTGTGTCAAACTGCAGATGCCTGACTTGTGTAAAAGTGGCGGCTGAGACGTCCCTAACCACACACTAAATGTAAACACTATCAGCTCAGCCGTTCCTGAGATATATGATAGGGGTGTGCACATGCAGAAGCGGCTTTCCTCTCCTGACTTGTGGAAAGGAAGCGGCTGAGAGTTCCCTAACCACACACCAAATTCGAGCACAATCGGCTTGGCCGTTCATAGGGGTGTGCACGTGCATAGGCATCCCACCCCGACTAATGGGAAACTGCCGGCTGAGAAGTCCCTAACCACATATTAAATTTGAACATAATCGGCTCAGCCGTTCCTGAAATATGTTATAGAATAAGGGTGTACACGTGCACACGTGCAGTCCCCCTCTAAGTTGTGGGAAAGATGTTTTTGTCGACGTTTTCTGAGCCAGTATCAGCTATAGACACGTGAGACGGTATTTTGGTCATAACACTCACTCATGCAAGAGTCCTGGGCTCGAATCCTAGTCACATCGAAAGTTATCTTGAAATTGTCATAGAGTCAAAAAAAGAACAAGAACACCAGGACATTTTAGAGGGGAGTCGAATACAAAAGGACCCGTAATTTCTTTGGACCATCGACGCCAAAACACCGGACGTTGGCTTAGTAAGCTTTAGGCGTTTGCAAAGGCTGGCGTTTGTGGCAGGCGTGTTTGCGGGCTGATTCGGCTGAAACAGCA
Organism: Semibalanus balanoides; assembly: GCA_014673585.1. Classification (NCBI taxonomy): domain Eukaryota; kingdom Metazoa; phylum Arthropoda; class Thecostraca; order Balanomorpha; family Balanidae; genus Semibalanus; species Semibalanus balanoides. Next base: position 1,627 of record VOPJ01004966.1, on the reverse strand, counting down.
TTATTAGATTTTCGGGCGGTGAGTTTGTCGGCGCCACGGTGTTTGCCACCGGACCGGTGTTTTTCGCTCGGCTGTTTGCGGCGCAAATTTGCGGGGCGGGTGTTGCGGGCGGTGTTTGCGGGCGGCGTTTGAGGGCGGTGTTTGAGGGCGGTGTTTGCGTGCAGCGTTTGCGTGCAGCGTAGGCGTTATTTGGCGTTGGTGGGCGGCGTTTGCGGGCAGCGTTTGCGGGCGACGTTGGCGGTATTTGGCATTGGCGGGCGGTATTCGCGTTTCTTTTCGTTGGCGGGCGGTGTTGGGGGGCACATAAAAACCAACTTCGGTCCGGCGATGCCCTAAAGCATTGCCCTGTGCATATCTATCTAGCTGTCTAGCTGTAGTGTCTAGCTGTCTAGCTGTCTAGCTGTCGTCTGGCTGTCGTCCAGCTGTCTAGCTGTCGTCCAGCTGTCTAGCTGTCTTTAGGTGTTCGGTCTAGCTTTCTTCAAAAAGGTATTGATAGTTTAAGGACGCCAAGTACCGCCAGACAGCCAGACAGCTGTCTAGATCCACATTCCTTTGACAAAAACACAAATATATTTGGCTGGAGCCTTCTCAGGCAAGAAAACTTGCAGATAGGGGTTTCCCAACACAGGCTACAAAAATACTATATCTCAAAACCCCATGTTAAAGGTGAACTATTTCCTTAAAAAATTGGATAGCATGAGTTCTAGAATCTAGGTTAGGATGTGTCTGAGGTATTGGTATGGAGATACCAATGCAGCAGTTTACCTTACCTACCTCACTGGTCTCATCTGCCTTCTTATGATGATGATATTGAGGTTTAGTGTGCATCAACTGATAATGTCAAAACACACCTATTCTGCGGTCTGCCTACTTAAATTGAAATTATATTAAAGGAAATAGTTCACTTTCAACATGGGTTTTGAACTGAGATAGCAGTTTTGTAGCCCGTGTTGAAAAACCCTTCACTGCCAGTTTTCTGGGCTGAAAGGGCCCTCTAGCCAAATATATTTGACTTTTTGTCGAAGGAGTGTGGGCCATAAATAAAGAATGTCAAGAATGTGGGCCTTCTACACCTGGGCAGAGCTATACATAATCTTACGTCGAACTACTTGTAGAATATCTGATTGGCTGAGCCACGGTTGACGGTTGCGGAGAGTAGGCATTATAGTTTTGATAAAATTAATAATGTACGTCCTTCTGTCCTGAATCGGCGCGATGTATGGCTATTTTTGACATTAAAAAAAAGTTGTATTTCAAAACATAGTCAAAACGTGTTTTAAAAAATAATCCAAGGAGAACTATTTCCTTTAACATAAATCAAGATCAAGATTGAGATATCAAAACTGAAACGATTCATTGAGCTCATTCATGCCAAGGATGATTTATCAACCATGTTTGTGCCAGCGCAAGCTGACCTGCTTCAACTTTACATAGAGAGCAAACCTGTTATTAAGAAAATACAAATGAGCATCACTGTTGTGTTAATTATTTACCTTCAGATACCGTCCTAATCAGGAGGGTAGGTACCTTTTAAATGTCCTAACTGAAAACTGAAAGTTTTATAATAATAAAAAACGGACTTGGTTTTCTTACCCGATTATAATATTATATTTTGTTTTAATAACTT